>KN805384.1:183176-229630 GCA_000818945.1 Schizochytrium sp. CCTCC M209059 | reverse complement strand
CGCGCCCTGTCCTCGCGCCGCGCTCGCGAGACGGCCGGCCCGCGCCGCGCCGCGCCCGCGCTCGCGCTCGCGCTCTGCTGCCTCGCGCCCGAGAGAGGAGAGGAAAGGAGAGGAGAGGAGAGGGAGGAGAGGAGAGGAAAGCAGCGATCGATCGGCCGGCCGGTCGGTCGGTCGGTCGAGGGCGCCAGTGGCAGTGGCGCGCGAGGCCCACTTGCGGCGCGGCGGCGCAAGTGGGGAATGCGGGGCCGCAAGTGGGGAATGCGGGGCCGCAAGTGGCCGCCGCGCCGGCGGGAGAGTTGAGCGTGATCCTGCCCAGTGGGCGCCTCCGGGGCGCCACTGGGGAAAGGAGGACGGATACTGCGCCTCACAGAGCCGCCTGGCCGCCACTGGGAATGGGAAAGGGGCAGGAAGAGGGTGGTTGCGTCGATGAGGCAGTGGGGAAGGGGGAGAGCGGTTGGGTCTGGGCGGGACAGGGAGACCGGTGCGGGTGCCGTTAGGAGAGGAGGGAACAAGATACTTACACTGTCTTCATGGATGAGCAGTGAGAGGGGGGATGTTCTCGCCGTTCCCAGTGGTAAAAGAGGTGACGTGGACGAGATTGCCCCAGCAGCTGCAGGCTCTGCGGGGGATGACGTGGCTTGCTTCTTGGTACCAAATCGAGAAAGCACGTCAAGAGGAAGCAAGCAGCAACGTGATGGACGCTGTGCTGTCCCTCAGTGGTGGTGTCACAGCAAACAAATCAATGACCACTGCCAATGAGTGATTGCAGGCCTTGCTTGCCTTTGCCGTTGGAGACGGATGGATGCCCTGATCAGCCAGGGCTTGACTGCAACGAAGGAAGAAGATGCGGTCCAGGCTATAGATTTTCACGTATATATACCTAGCTAGATGTGGCTTGGGGAGGGCTGACTCAACGATCCGCAAGGAAGATCAAGATCAGCATCATCAGCTGCATCATGGCCAAGTTATGCGACTGCTGGCGAATAAAAGTGGCGTCTCGTCTCGTCTCGTCTTGTCTCGTCTCGATGAAGGCTTTATTGGAATCCGTCGAGTTGGCACGAGTTTCTGCTGGCGAATGTTAGTACGTACGTACGTAGGTAGTACTACTGCACGATGCTGGGCTCGACGTTTTAATTGTAAAAGAACTAATGAGGTCAGTAACACAATCCATCGCATTGGCCGCCAAGCTTGTCTTCATCAGCCTTCGTCTGCCCGTCCGTCCCATCCTTTCTTCCGCTGTCTTGCTCTTCTTCTCCTTCTTCTTCTTCTTCTTCTTCTTCTTCTTCTTTTTCTTGATCTTCTTCTTTTGTCGCAGATTATTCGCAGCAAGCAAGCAAGCAAGCAAGCAAGCAAGCAAACCCGGTTGTCGCCGTGTTGTATCGTATCGATCGAGAGGAACCGCGCGCCGCGTACTACGCACGTACGCACGTACGTACGTACGCGCTCGCGGACGCAAGGAGGGAGACAAGCAGGCAAGCGCCCGCGCCCACCGCGTGCGTGCGCCCCGTTGCGTTTGCGTCTCGCTCGCGCGGCCGAGTCGCGAGAAAGGAGGTCAGTCAGTCGAGTCAGCCGTCGGCCCGATGGAGGCCCCCGAGGTGAAGCGCGCCAAGGAGCTCGTGGCCAAGGCAGAGTCGACGCTCAACTCGTGGAGTTGGTTCGGGTCGTCGTCCGGAAAGTACGACGACGCCTGCGACCTGTACAGCAAGGCTGCCAACAACTACAAGATCGCCAAACAATGGGGCGACGCCGCCACCTGCTTCCTCAAGAGCGCCGAGATCAAGGTGAAGCAAGAGTCACAATTCGAGGCAGCGTCCAACTACGTGCTGGCTGCCGAGATGCTTGCGAAGGTTGACCAGGGCCGGGCAATTCCTCTCTACCGCGACGCCATCGCCATCTACTGCGAGCTCGGTCGCTTTGGCACCGCCGCCAAGCACGCCGAAGCTGTCGGCGAAATCTACGAGCGCGACAACAATCTCAAGGAATCCATCGCCTACTACCAGCAGGCCAGTGACTGCTACTCTGGCGAGAACTCCACTGCGCGCGCCGGCAAGTGTCTGGAAAAGGTCGCACTTCACTCTGCGATGCTTAATGACTACCCCAAGGCGATCCAGGGCTTTGAGAAGCTTGGCACCGCGGCGCTTGAGAGCAATCTCCTGAAATTCAACGCCAAGAAGCACTTTCTGCACGCTGGCTTCTGCGCCCTTGCGCGCAATGACACCGTCGCAGCGCAGAATGCCATTCAGCGTTACAGCGAGCTCGACTACACGTTTAGAGACAGCGCCGAATGCAAGCTTCTCATTGCCCTCACCGAGGCCTGCGTCGACATGGACGCGGACAAATTTGCCGACGAGCTCTTCAAGTACGACTCGATCCGAAAGCTTGATCCCTGGGAGACGTCCATTCTTTTGCGCGTCAAGAACACTCTCACTGAGGCTGCCAGCGGGGAAGCCGACCTTTTGTAAATCCTTTTGATCGTTGCGAAACACGTCTTAAGGGCGCCTGACGGACCGTCTCATGGCGCACTCTGCTAGTCCTAGTACTCTAACCACGCAAAAAAGACGTTTTCTCGTTTCTCAACCATTCAAAATGTAAGTCTCTTTTGCAGCGCAACCCACTCACCAAAGCCATATAAACTTCTTTTTTATAAATACTTGTCATAATCTGCTTATCATGTAGCACTGGCTGTAAGAAAGGTAATCATGCCTGCCCCCGTTCCTGCGAGAATTGCACTCGGCGTACAGTGCAGCGCGCTTATGCCTTGCTCTGGTGGGCTGCGTTGGGCGGAAAAGACAGCGTCCGGACCACTTGCGCCGAGTCCCCTTCCCGTCCCCGTCCCCGTCTCCGAGAGACTGATATCGCCGCCTTCGAGATCATGGCCGTCGCGCACGGGCTTGTAAATCGTACGCGCTGAGCTACGCCCGGACAAGCTTCCCATAAAATTTACATTACACAAGGCAACACGACCGCAGCTCGTTCCAAGCACTGTGCAGAGTCGATCCGGAGTTATTGTTGCCGCAGTCACCACACTCCCGCGCGGCAAAAGCGCGTCAACCGCGGTTGTTGGCGCCAAAGACCCGCCCGGCAAATCAAAAAGGTCCACGACACCGTCGCGACCGCATACGGCAACCGTGGTCTCGTTTTGCGTCCAGTGAACCGAGACTGCATGTGATCCTCGCTCCCGGCAAGACGAGTATCTCATCACGACGTCATCCATGCGCAGGTCGTGAATAAGAACGTCACCGCTCGTGCTCGCCGAAAGCACGAGGTTCCCACCCATGTCCATTTCTACAGCGGTGATCTCGCTCTCGTGGTCATAAAATGCCCCAAGAGGGCTGATTTGCTTGCTGCCCCGGACACTCCAGATCTTCACAGACGATTCCCACGAACCGGTTGCAAGGACGCGCCCCGTGGCGTTGGTTGATATGCACGCCACAGCGTCTTCGTGAGCAGCCACACGGTTCACTACACGCCCATGCTCGAGAGCGCACACGTAAAGAGAATTGTCCCAGCTTCCAACTGCAAGGCCTCCGTCACGAAGAGGCGCGCAGCATGCTAGTGCCAGGCGACCCACTGCCATGCGGCGTTTCACCATTTGTGTGCGTGCCGAGATACATGTCATAGAACCATCGTGTGAGACGGAATAGATACTGTCATCAGCTTCGGCGCTGCAGATGCAGCTCACGGGTCCGCGATGCACTTTTACCTCGCTTGAAGCCTCGTAGGTTTGCAACGTGTTGTTGTCAACGCGCCACCATCCCGAGCCCGCCGAAGAGGACCCAGCGCCTGGTTTTACGGGCAGAAGCTGGCTAGGCGGACCTTCCACACTCTTTTTCCGCATTTCCCTACTTGCGCCAAGCGAGTCAAAGTCAATGCGCATGGGGGCCATGGGTGGGCTCCCCGGCGCCGTGTGAAGATTCGCGCTTTGAGGGCTCGCCGATGACATTTCCTCTGACTCTCCCTGCGCGGGAGAAGGACTCCTTCGCGCAGAATCAGCTGCGATCTCATACGCTGCGACCTCTCCGTCCCCCGCAAGAAAACTCGATTGAGGAGCCGCCCCTGACGGCGGCGGCGGCGGCGGTGGCGAGACGGTTGGCGAGGCCACGGGATCAAGAAAGGCATTCGAAGCGTTCGCGGTTGCAGCCAGAGACTGCACCTTTGCATCCGCATCATCGGCCAGCGCAATCGTTGGGGCCTCGCGGCGAGCATTCCGAGTCGGATGTGGTTCGCTGAAAAGCTGTTTGGGGGTCTGCCCGAACTCGTAGATTTGTGCTTCGTACGACTTGCGCTCATCTGGGTCCTGGACTTTGTCGAGGTCCACGGCGCCCTCGTACGTGAGGTAATAAAAGAGATTATCAGCCTCGATTGCCGCCTGTCCCTGCTGCTTGCACCCAAAGATCAGATCGATCCATTCATGCAAATGTGCAGATACGTAGTCGGACTCGAGAGCCTCGCGGCACTTTTCCACAAAATCACGCGGGCCCGAGCACCAGGGGGGAAGGCGCACATTATCCACAAAGTCGCCATCTTGCTTCCGTCCGAGGTCTAAATGCTGTACATTGACAAGAAAGTCACCGTCTGACGCGTAGAATTCTGGAATGAGCTCCTTGAGGTCAGCAGTATTGTTCATGACACTGTTCCACGTGGCCTCGACGCTGTGAAAGGATCGATCCGGTCGATCGAACTCGCCGTTCTGAAGACGCAGCATGAGATCCGGAACTCTTCTCACGAGAAAGTAAAGTACATATCCAGGAGTCGTGTAGTGCGTTCCATAGAGAAAGGGTGGCACATGCGGATCAACCTCGCTCAACATGTGTTGAAAGCGCTCTTTGAAGCCCGTAAGTCGATCTGGGTTTAGCGCGCCAATGGGCTTAGACAAGTCGCGAAAGGTCTCAGGTCGACTCAAATCAAGCTCTTTGCTAGTATAGTCTGCAATGACCCATGGAAATACTGGGTATTGCGTGAGGTCTGCGACGGATCGATCGGCGAGTGTATTGAGGCGCATAAGGTACTCGAAATTGCTCATGCGACCTTCTTGCCAGGCGCTTTGGGAAGCCAGCAGATCCAGCGTAGGCGCTGCCATGACCGTCGTTGGGGCTTGCCCACGATTGGATGCTAAAAAGGGGACAAGGAGATCATGCACGAGGTCGCGGGCGTTTCGGCCATCCTCAAAGCATAGAAGCAGGATTTTCTCTTGCTCAAAGAGGCCGGTTGTCATGGCTTCGTCGTCGTCGCCTGGACTTCCACCCATGTGGGTCCCTATCCCGCCATTGCCCGTCCCCCCGCCACCAGAAAATCCGAAAGAGTCCTTCTCGAAACGCACTTCTAGTGCTCGGTGGCGCAAGAGAAATCGACGTTTATAGACACCTGTGAGGCGCGCCAATGGATAGCTTTGTACGACCTCACCAATGTTGTTGAGCTGTGCCGGTTGAAAGTAGAGTCGCTGATCCGTAACGAGCACACAGCCCGGAATGTCTGTGAGCTGCGAGACAAGACTTACACGGAGCTCCTTTGGTGTGAGCAATTGTTCGCGAAAGTCTATCAATCGGGATTTGTCAAAGGCTTTGTCCTTGCGCTTTGCCAGAATTGGCCCAAGAAGATCCTGCTCCATTGATGCTCGAGCGCCACGAGGCTCCGCCTTGATTTTCCGGCGCACGCCCCAGAGCTCGCGCACGAGGGCCAGCGTTGAGGACACGGACCTGTGTTTGAGCTTGAACACGCGTTTGCAGAGAGCCTGTTCCGTCTCGTATGGCCTCGATTTTCCACCTTGCTTGAGCTTGGTGACGGACGAGGCCTCCATGAGAAGTACGGGTTCCTCTTGGCCCGATCCGCTTGACACGAGGCCACCACGTCCTGGTACCTGGTCCATATCGTCGAATCTATACTTTTCAAGTGCCAAAGAGAAGTCGCGCGGCTCGAACACGAGACATCGAGAGCAAATCCACAGTCTACCATCCCCAAGACTGCCACTCGTGCTAGCGCCTGCAGTCTCTGAGGCGTCTTCTGCGGCTGCAGACTCGAGCAGGTACTCGTCGTGGTCGAGAAGTAGCAAGTTAAACCTTCGGTTGCCGGTTTCCATCTTTATGATCAAATCGTGCGAGAAAGCAATAGAAGAAGTTTTCGACCAGGACCGAGCTCGTGTAGACTTTAATCGTTGCACAGCACGTCACGGCACGTCACGTCACGTCACGTCACGTCACGAAGTTCTTGCGGGTCTTGATCTTTCGTTCGTAAATCCTGCCCCTTGCTTATGGCGCCGTTCGCGTCGCTGGCGTTGTCCTCGTCGTCGTCTTCCTCCCTCTGCTCAACAAGAAAGTTTGTTCCAGTGGAACGCGCCTGCACGCGGGTGATTACTCGTGTCTCGCTCGCTAACGAGCACTTTCGGTACAGACGTCTCGAGCGAGCTTCAAGTCGCGCGCGAGTGTTCCGGACGGGCGTCTTTGCGTGCGTCCTCGGCGTGCTATCTTTCTTCTTCGGAAACGTTGAGCGTTTGTCTGTTCAGAATTGCACAGAGCAAACAAGCAAACAAGCAAACAAGCAAGCAAGCAAGCAAAGCACCACAACGACGACCAGCAGAGCACAAACAACCTGAGCAGCCGGAGGAGAGCAGAGTAGAGCGGAGCAGAGCAGAGCAGGGCAGAGCGTAAGGCAGTCAGAAACACCGAAGAGCCGTGTTCTTCGTACGGCCTCGGTGCTATTGCTCGTCGTTGCTCTGCTCGGCAGGGCTTGTTGGTTGATTATTCTCCAAGAGAGAGTGGTCGCGAGCGTGGCGCGCGAGGCGACAGTCTTCCAGCCTGCTTGACTGGCCTGCTGAGTGGTCTTGCTGGTCTGCCCGGCAAGCTGCTTGCTTGGGTGCCCCGAGCGCGGTCACTCGCTTTCTTGCGAAGCAGATGCTGGCAACACAACAAGTGGGCCGACGGCGACGGCGCCTGAATGAGCCGGATATGCAGGTTCTGCCGGAGCTCATGACCAAGCGCGGGAACGAGATCCATACCCGGCATTCCCAGAATCCTCGACTGTCTTCTCTGCATCAAGAAAACACGCAAGGTGGACTCATTCAGGAACAGGTGATTGTCAAAGTCAACGGCGTGCGCACAGTTTGTCTCGACCCTGCAAGACGCGGATCTCGCTCTGCAGCGCAAGTGCTCGACGAAGTTCTACATCGTGCCAAGGTACCGAGATCAGGCGCCGCGCAATGGCAGCTCTGGAGCTCAAGCGGGTCGAGGTGGCTCGACTCCGATGAAAGCGTCCGTAATGGAGCGTGGATCGAGGCGCGATTGAGAGGTGGTCTTCGTGGTGGCAAAGGAGGCTTTGGCAATACTCTGCGAGCTTCCGCCCGTAGAGGCGGGTCTGGAACCACGGACTTTAGCGCTTGTCGCGATCTGAATGGGCGACGGCTGCGTCATGTTAATAACGAGGTGCGTCTGCGACTTTGGCGCGAGGAGCAAGCTCAGCGCGAGCAACTGCGAAGAGAAGGCAAAGAACTTGCCCCCGGAGACTCGAAACTACTGAACACACCGTCGGGGATCAAAAACTGGTTTCTGAGTGTCCCATCCTGGGCGGATCGCGTGCCAAAGGAGCGCAAGAACGGCGGTGGTCGCGAGCGTCGGCTTTGCACAGACTGGGCGCGTGCTCAAGTCAGTCAGGCCAAGAAACCGGACAATGCTCCGCCATGGTACGGCTGCCCACGCGGGCGTGCATGCCCATTCTCGCACCGAAGCGAGGACCTTACACCTGCACGATATGCCGAGTTTGTAGCAGAAAAGCGCGCCCAAGCCCGCGCGGCAATCGACGAAAAGATGCGGACCTACACAGCTCAGATTCAGCAGTCCGAGGCGTCAATGAGTTCGTCCATTATGGAGGGTATGCGGCGCTCCAAACAGGCCTCTGTGCAAGCAAGAGCTAGCGCCAAGGCGGACGCGCAGGCGCTCGAAGACAACGTTAATCAGGACCTTGACACTGCAGAAAATATCAATGGCGATCGTATACAGTGCCTCTGCGGGGATCTGGGCGTCGGCGACTTTGGTGAGGTCCAAGGCCGAGCAGACTTTAGCACTGCAGTGGTTCCTTCTGTTGCGGTCACGGCCGATTCCTGGTATTTTGAAGTGACCTTGGTCGCCGAGCCCGCGGGTTCGCTTCAGATCGGCTGCGCCACGGAACTCTTTGAAGCCGCCGAGTCATCTGAAGACGGTGTGGGTGATTTCCCACTTTCCTGGGCGCTTGATCCCGTGCGAGGCAAATTTTTCGATCAGGGCCGCGAGCTCGAAGCAACAATCGACGGCATCCCGCTTCGAGACGCTGCTGTCGTCCGGGAGGGCTGCACAATTGGCTGTCACCTCGACGTCAGCAGACGGCAACTCTACTTTGCAATCGACGGTCGACGCGTCTCCATCGCAGACAAGCCCGCTGGCGAACCACTGCACCTCTTGACATCAGCAGGTGCAGCTTCATCCTTGTCCTCGTCCTCGTCCTCGTCCACGTCTAGCGTTCCGGAATCGCATTTCTTTTACCCCGCTCTTTCAATGGATGCTGGAACCTTTGTACGCATCAACTTGGGCGAGCAAACCTTTCGTTGCGAGCCTTTGGACCGCCGCGTGCACGGTTTGTGTGGCGACTCGAATCTGCGCCTTTTGTGCGCAGGCTCAAGCTTTTACTCTGAGCAAGAAGCAGAGGTCGTCGGATCGGCAACCCCATACACGAGCAACGCAGAAGCTGTAGAGAACGATTTAGCAGAGACCACCAGCTCATCATCGCAGCAGATAGCCAGTGAGGAGGAGCTTGGCCCTGTCGATCTCGATGCTGAAGAAAGTGCAGCCTCGCTGGAGAGGTTCGGACTTGTAGCCTTGAAGAAGGAGCTCGAGACACGCAATCTCAAGTGCGGAGGAACGCTCGAGGAGCGTGCGCGCCGTCTATTTTCTGTCAAAGGTCTTGCTCCTGAGGAGATTGACCCTTCCTTACGTCCAAACAAGAAGCGCAAGCGTCGGTGATTATCTTTGCAAACTCTAAGACAGATACGAGCAAGAAGGCTCGTGAGAATGATGTTTCCTTTTCTTTCTTTTTTTCTTTTCATGCATGCAATTCCATAAAGTGTCGCGAGTTATGTTTGCGAGGGTTACATGCGGAAAGAGCGGACGAATTGAATACGCCTACCATCGAATGCAAGGGATCTCGTTCTACTGGGGAACAAGCGCGAAATGGTAGGCAGATTTAACAAAAAGATGCAAATTTTAGGTTTCCGACTCTGACGTTGTGAGCTTAAGATACAAGAGCACGCTCGCAATGGAGATCCATACGACCCAAAAGAGAATACATGGCGTGATTTCCGGATCAATCACACCGACTGTGGAGGTGGTTGTGTCCTGCTTGCTCATTCTCATCCTTGAGGGCATGATTGGGCTGACGGCAGGGGCACGCTTCGGGGTCGAGGGCGTCTGAGCGCCCGCCATGGGCGTGTTTGGCGCCGACATGCCCTCAATCATGTGGCTCGAAACAGAGGAGTGCACGTCCTCCATGTCGAGCTCTTCCAGCTTGGTAAACGTGTTCATCTCTTTGAGTTTATTGGCGTCGCCCGCATTCGCAGAGGCCGCCATGTTGTTGCAATAGCTCTGCGCGGCAACGAATGTCCTCGCGCTTTAGCCTTTCAAATCTGTTTGCTCACAGCTCGATGTGCGCGCACACAAGCACGCGAGCACGCTTGCGTGCTGTCGCTCTATTGAACTTTGTCGGCGCCCAGCGTCGATTCAAGAATCATGACGAATAGGCGATTCGTACTGCAACATTAGAAAAGCTCGTCATTAGGCGCACACTCTTTGCTTGGTTCAAGTTGATCGTCTTACTTACGCACTCACGGGTCATCGATTTTACCCGGCTGCCGAAAGAGCGAATTCGGGGGAGGAGGCCAAAAAGAGGCTTACTCGTTGTTGGGCAGTCACGGTCACAGTCTATTTCTAAACGAATTAAGAATTTCATTTTTTTTGTTTAACTTTCTCTCCAACGGATCTCGACGTGGACATGTGTGGATGGATGGATACCTCACAGGGCGTGCTTTTTGGGCTTGGTATGATACTTTCGGGGGTGTTTGCACTCCTTGCACTGGTTGGGGTGGAATAGATTGGCTTCGAAGCCCGGGCAAGCTTCACAGGAGACGCAGGCCATGCCCTCGAACTGCTTGAGGTCGACGAGACCATCATCGGTGGTCTTGATCGTCTCTTGTGCAGTCTTGGCAGCGCGTCGCTCCTCCTCGGCTGCCTTTTGGCGAAGACGCTCAATTCGACGCTCCTCGCGCTCCTTCTTGGCCGCCTCGTCGTCCTCGCGGAGCATGACTTCTTCCTCGGTCTCGCCAACGTACTTTGCTGTGGCGACAACGCTGAAATTGCGCCCGCAAGCGAAACTGATGACGCTGCCGCGACCAACTCGATCGACGATGGTGTTGAAGCCTGGTACAAAGCCAGGGATCGGAGTGTACTCGCGTTCCTCGTCCTCTTCATACTGGAGCTCTCGCGCGAGCTCGCCGTGAGGATTGCTTCCCCAGGAATAGAGGTCATTATCAATCGTAAGCGCCATGCAGTGCGTCGGCCCGCATTCAACGCGGACGAAGAGCAGGCGCATGTCCATGCAGACGCGCGAGGCGGTTGGCGTCACGCAGCAGGTGGTGTCGCCCTGAGCAAGCTGGCCATGGTAGCCAGATCCCCACGTGAAGAGCCACCCACCATTGTAGCAAGGTGGCACTTGCACGATAGCAGCGGTGTGCCAGAAACCGAGCGAAAGATCAATCACAATTTCATTTGCCAGCGAATCGACGCGACATGGCTCAAACCTGTCGCGATGATCGCCGTGGCCCAGTCTGCCGCCGTCACCAGAGCCCCAGGTGTACAAGCCATGGTCTGTGATAGCGGCGGAATGGTTTGCAGAGCAGGCGACGCGAAGCACCTTGACAGCTCGAAATCCTGGCAGTGGAGTCGGAGTCGGAAAATACTTGTTTGCAGGAGGCTTGACCCCCTTGCGCTCGAGCGTAGTGAGGCCCAGCTTGCCCGAGTTAGAAAATCCAAAACTCATCACCTCGGAGTCATCCTCGAGGAGAATCATCGAGTGCGTCTGGCCGACGGAAACCTCGTTAACCACCACGCCGGTCTGGAGAGCTTCGACCAGGACTGGGCTGTTCTCGATAGCCAAACGTCCGGTGCCGCACTGACCGCGCGTTCCGTCTCCCCACATGTAAAGGTCACCACCATCGGAAACGGCGCCGCAGTGATTTGGGCCAGCGGAGACCGTCACGATTCCTTCTCCCTGCAGGGGTTCAATAAGTCTGGGCTCGGGAAGACCGTCCTCTCCAACGTCGCCAATCTCGCCGACCACGGCTTCGAGCTCGCCGGATTCCTCCATTTGCTTTTTACGTCGTCGTGCGCGTGCATCGAGCTTTCCATCCTCTGCGGCAGCCTTGACCTTGGCCATGTTTCCGCCTGTGCCTACGCCGCCCCAGGTGAATACATTACCGTTTTCAGCGAGCGCGAGCGCCACATCTCCGCCGGCAGAGACCTTGACGATGCCTTTACCGCGCAGTCGCTTCACCACGGTAAAGGTATCTCGACTTTCACGATCACCAACGCCAAGTTGGCCTTTGCGATTGAGCCCGCTTGTGTAGACGCTTCCAGACTCTTCAAGTGCGGCTTCTGCACGGCGAGCGGCTTCAACCATGGCCAAGTACTCGAGCTCTTCTTCTTTTTCTTCATGGACCGATTGTTGCAGACGAACCTGGAGAGCTCGTTTGTTACCTTTGGTGCTGAGACCTCGTGCCTGAAGCGCAGCTCGCAGCTCGCGAATGCGCAGTCGCTTGACATCAATATCCGCCCAGTAGTCTTCTCCTTCATCTTCTTCATTGTAGACCTTTTCGCTGCTACGAATCGACGTCAGGCCGGCGGTCAGCTCCGAGCGCTTATCAGCCAGGGTTCCTGGCTTCAGGCGTTGGTCGGCCATCGTCCTTTGACTCGACGCGACTCCAATCCACGCGACGCGACGTGACGCGGCGCGACGCGACGCGCCACGCCTTGCCGCGCCTCACCTCGCGTCGACCGGCCTCGGATGGGGTTCTGCCACCCTCCGCAGGCGGCTCGCCAAGGCCAGGCCTATGCTATGATTGAGCTCTGTTCACTACACTGCAGAGGGAGGGCCTTGCTTGCTTGATCTATCGAGTCAGTCTAGCCAAAGTGCCTTTATTGCTATCACTAGCTAGCTTTGGGCGCGGCTCCGCGCGCTGCACGTGCTCGCCCCTCATTCGCTATACTTGTACAGAATGGAGAGAAAAGCGAACCATTCATTACTATGATTAATCGTAGAAAGGTCTTATGCTACCGAAGCCTCAGTGTCAACTTTTGAAGGAAAAAATTAACTTGATATGGCCAGCATCAACGGCTATGCGCCCTGCCTGGCCCAGCAATGCGTTGTTCGGACAAGGCAGAAAGCACATATGCGCGCGAGCGCAAGGCGCGCGCGTTCGTGCGAGAGGAATTTCTGCACCTTTTCCGATCGAGAAGAGGTCTTGCGGTGCGGGCATCAAAATGATGACGCGTGTCCTCATTGTTGGTCTGAGGGACGGACGGCTCGAGGCGCACGCGTCCACGAGAAAACACTCAGAAAAGGGCTTTGCTACGCGCAAGTCAGGTGGCCCACTTGACCATGCAGCTGATCCGCTCGAGACTGCAAGCATACTCTTTGCGCTGCATGCGTCAGCGCAGGAGGGTCTCGGTCGAGGATTACGCGTCTTGCGCGTTGGCAACTGGGCCGTCTTCTTCAAAGGCCACGAAGAAAATCAGTGTCTGACCGCCATCATATTCCCGCGCTACGTCGACGAACGACTTGGGGAGACGGCAGTAGAACTATGCGCAGAATCATGGGCCGAAAAGGGCCAGCTCCCTGCGCTCAAGACGCTTGCTTACGACGCTTTTCTAAAAGCTGCAGGACTGGACTGGCTTGCTTTTGTCACAGGATGTCGCAAACCTCACATCGCAGGTTGGTCGCAGCGAGTTGCAAAGTATACTGCACGTCTTGTGTGCGGACTCTCGTCTGGAAGCACGCTGGTCCCGGCCCAGTCGATTTGCTTGCCCGCGGACGTGGCCCAAGCACGCGCGACACAGCAATTTCTTCTCGAGGGACGAGATCTCGTCTACGGCGCAGACCCATTCTTGGGTTCTACGTGGGCCTGGGTGGCCTCCTCTTCGGCCGGTGACTCGCTTTTTGCCGCGTGCTGGCAGCATTTGCTCGCGAGCCACGACACGTGAGCTCAGCTAGAAAGAAACGCGATGGACCGAGTCAAGCCTGAGCGCGTTAACTTTGCTAGTATAATAACACCGTCCGTCATGGGCAACTCGGACCTAACCACCACGAATGAGTGTCGGAGCGCAAACTCCGAACGGCGGCGGCAGTGACCGCGACAGCGTCGCGAGGCGCGCCGGGGCAGCAGGCGGGGGCCCAGGCTGCGGCGGAGGGAAGGGAAGGGCGGGGAAGGGAACTGGGTTAGAAGTCTCACTCGAGCGGCGCGACTCGACAACCAGAGTTGGCCAGCAGACGAACAAACGAACAAACCGATGGCGAAGTCCGGGGTTGACGTCGAAGGCGCGGAACGCGTTGACGCGGAAGACGAGGTCGCTTGGGCTCGCACGGCCCTCAAAGGTCTCGGCAGCGTGGAGGTCACGATGCGATGCCCAATCTGCCAGGGATTTTTTCGATCTCCATGTAGTCTTAAAGGATGTGGACACGCATTTTGCTCCGAATGCATTCGCCGGGCTGTCCAGGTCAAGAGCGAATGCCCGACGTGCCGGAAGAAGAGCTCGGCCGTGGACCTAATCCCAAACAAGGCCGCGGATGCTATGGTGCGCGCATTTTTGCGCGAACGACCGAAATTTGCAGCCGTGGCAAGAAGCCTTCCCGTCTCGGGGGAGAGTGACGCTGTGGCCACGGATGCACATGGTCAAGTGTCTGCAAGTCGAGCTGGCAAATCCTCGGGCTCGAAACGCAGCAAGGAGGTTGAGAAGAAACGATTGCCCAATGTAAACTTTCATCTGCTCAAGGACAAGCGTGTTCGCGAGATGGCGAGCGGGTACAAGCTGTCAAGTACTGGACCCCGCATCAAGGTCGTGCGCCGCATCAAAGAATACATTCTCCTCGTGAATACACTTGTGGATGGGGACGCTCCAATGACGGAGGCAGATTTGGAGCGGGTGCGCCAAAATGTGATTGCCAAGGAAGCCCTCTTAGACCGGGACACGGGGCCAAGTCTATTAGGCGGAAGCGGAAAGAAGGGAAGCTTGCCTCCTGTTGTTCTGAATGATGCCATGATGCAGCTTTTTGCGCGGCTCCGCCAAGATGTCATTACGCGCGAGGGAATTAAGCGGCCAGGCGGTAAGCGTAGAAACAAACGAAAGGCCAAGAGGCAAAAACGGGAAGAAAAGACCGAAACTACGATGTCTGGTGGCCTCGAAGACGGGAAAGTCGCCCACACGAAGGCAGCAGATGCACTCTTGCCTGCGCCTACGGCCTCGTCAACGGCGTCAATTTCGACGAGCAACGCAAGCGTGCAGACGTCCAAAAATGTGTCTTGTAGCAGCAGCAAACGTGTATCCGCCAAACAAGCAGGACTATGGCGTAGGGTCCAAACGGAAGAGATTCCAGGTTTTGTCGTAAACTACAATACCGAGACGCGCGAGGTGTATTTGGAACCAAGGTCCTCAACTCGCAAAAGTCCGCGGCTTGTCGCGAGCACTAAACAAGAGGGTCAGCGTCAGCAGGTCGGCCATGCCTTTGAGTCCGGAGCGACACAGGTCTTGACAACGACGACGACGACGACGGTCGACTTGTTGGACTCAAACAGATCAAAGGATAGTTTTGTTGAAGTCGTTGAAGAGGTTCGGCGGCCAGCGACCTGGGAGTGTCGCTCTTGCACGTTCATGAACACTGATGGAAAGAAACTTACGTGCGAGATTTGTGGAAACGCCCGTCCTTCTGCGGCCGCAAGCAGTAGCAAGTTGCCAATCGACCTTTTGCGCAAAAGCTCACAGAGTAGTAATACGCAGAGTCTTTTGCGTACTGGCAGATAGAAAGAGGGAGATAAGAAGATGACAATGAAGATGACAATGACGATGACGATGACGATGATAATCTTTTTTTTTTTCCATTTTATTTCATTTTGTTTTGTTTTTTCTGGGGACGACCAAAAATGTGGAGACAGGATATTTTCTCGGTTCGATGAGGAAGGAAGGAAGAAAGCAAGAGAAGAAAACGTTGATTTAGGATGAGCCGCCAAGCGGTAAGGAGGCAAAAGACCCAAGAGAAAACAAATGCGGAATAACGCCTGTGGCAGCTCTTGTAACAGATTATGGCTATTGACAGTTGAAAGTTCATCCTTTGGCCTGGCTCGCTCGCGCGATCCATCGGCAAAGGGTATCCCTATTCTTATTCGCTGTGTCAGTCAGCTGTCTCTAGGGCTTGCCGGACGTTTGTAAAGGTCATGATTGTGAATGATGATGGTTTGTGCACTGTGGTTTTGTAATGCAATGATCGGTCCAGCGCCCCAATCGCCAAGAGGTACAGGTGCTGGTTGATTGGCTAGCTGGCTGACCGGTGCGCACAGCATCGAGATGTAGTACGCGTTGAAAAGAAAAACAGCCCGGCGATGGGAAAGGACCAAAGGTATGGATGCCTAGGCACGTTTGACGCGAGTGAAGCGATCGAGTACTCTGCCGTGGCAGACCGAACCCCACGTAGGAAGATACCACAAAGGACAGATTGTTGTGCAGCAAGCAACCGAGGACAAGGGGCAACGTGAAAAAGCACATTTACAGACCCTTGAGCTTGAGCTCCTCGCGCGGACTCTTGCCCTTGTACCTGCTGGGCTCGCGGTAGGTGCCCCCAATGCGGTCCCAGAGCGTAAAGTACTGGCCATGGTTGTAGTTGAAGAAGAGATGGTGATCCTCGTGATGCGCCTCGTCGTTGACGATCTCGCGAAGCATGGGAGGCATCTCGATACCCGAGCCGTGAATGTACACAGTCCATACATTGACGAGCACGAAGCACGTAAGGAAGACGTACTTGTTGATGGGGTGGACAAAGACAAAAAGGTGGTACGGGCAGCCCTGGAGGGCTCCGTCAAGCGGAGTGAAGGCGTGCGAGGCGAATGGGGTGGAGATGAGCCACTTATGGTGGGTCTTGTGCACATACTTGTAGACCCAACGGTGGTGAAGGCCACGGTGGATCCAGTAGATGAGCATGTCGTTCCACATGATGAACGCGATCACGCTCCAGACATTGAAGGCGACGCTGCGCTCATCAATGTCATCGAAGAGCAGTGTGAGGCCCCTGATTTCGGCAAGAAAGAAGGGCACGTACATGAAGGTCATGACCGGGATGGCCGTGCATGTGACCCAGATTTCCTTGGCGATTTGGTTTTCAAGGAACTTGGGATGTTTCATGAGTCGCTTGTCGAACAAGAACTCATAGCTCAGACCGGCCACGGAAAAGTACAAAAGGTAGCCGCCGATCGTGGTAATAATCCAGAGCGTCAGGCTCTGCCTGTAGATGTCATCTTCGGGCAGCGTTTCGGGGTACACATACGGCGTGAAGACGTACTTGTCCGCGAGGTTCACGACGTCGTCCATCTTTGCTTGTTCGTCACGGACGAGTCGTCTGCAGGCAGCGAGCGGCTGGCTGGCCTTCACTCCTTCACTCGCTCGTCTGTCTTCGAGGTACACGCGGTCCTGCTATACGGCTCTGGTGCGTGCGTGCTCCTTCTCACCTCGCGTCGCTTCGCTGCACCGCGCGGCTGGCTGGCTGGCTGGCTGGCTAGCTAGCTGTCTGCCTCGCTCGCTTCGCAGCCGACGCGTCGACGCCGCTCCGACTGACGGCTGCTGATCGATCGCCCCGTCTGATCTGGTCTGCTGGCTGATTGATTGATGCCGGCGCCGTCTCTCCTTCCCTCCCGTGCCTGCCTGCCTGCCTGCCTGCCTGTGCTCCTCGGCGCTCGGGGCCGGCCGCCTCTGGCGCCTTCCTTCTCCTGTCTGCCGCCCGCCGTCGTTGCCAACAACCTGCGCTGACGGCACAAGATGTTCGATGCTCGCGTCTTCGGAGCATGCTTGCGCGATGGTGCACACACCTACCTATCTTCGGCCTGCTGGTCAGACATGCACATTCGACATGCGTCCCCTCGATCGACCGGTCGATCCCATCCCATCCCGCCCCGCGCGCGCGTCCGTGCACCTTTCCAAGAAGGGCAAGCCCGCCCGCCTGGACGCAGACGCGGTCGCGGACGCGGACGCGTGCGGCCACCTGCGGCCAGGCGGACGCGGACGGACGGCCGGCCGGCCGGCCAGCTGTCGCTCGCTCGCTCGCTCGCGAACACGCGGGGAAGGTGTGACGGCCTTTGCGCATTCATCCGGGCATTGCGCCATCGGGCGCGTGCGCGCGGGGTCCGGTGCGCGCGCCGAACGTGGGGGGATAGTGGGGTAAAAACATGGCAAGATAGGTTTCAGGTTACAGGACTAGGCACAGGGCGAATGTCCGGGACGGGACGAGGGCGTCCCTGGGAAGAATGAGGGCAGGGGTTGGTATCGTGCACGGTGAGGATTTGCGGGCGTGCACGATAACAGCGTCGTTTCTGAAGACGAAGATGGAGATGAAGATGAAGGAAATGAGGGACACTGGGACGATTTTGCCGAGACGGAGATGAAAATGGAGATAAAGAGGATGGGGAGCGCGAAGACGCTGGCCAGGTGGCTGCAGCTGGTTAGCTGATAATTGGTTAGGCGGAAGCGGCCTGGTCAGCGTCCTGATGTTGCTTGTTCTTCTTGGGCGTCACGAAGAAGAGGCGCTGCCACGGCGATCGGTGGCTCGCCTCTTCGCACCGCTCCTGGTACTCGCGCAGCTTGGCCTCCCGACGTTCCTTGGGCGTGGCGTCAGCGCGCACCTCGGGCAGAGTCACTGCGACGCGTGCCTTGGGCATCTTTTCTTCTGACTGCTTGCTGTTTTCCCTCTTGCTCGCTCCCTCGGTCGCTCGGTCGCTTGTTTGCTTGCTTGCTTGCTCGCTGTCAATTTGGACCTCAGCTAGACTCGCGGTCAGTCAACTGCAACGTGCTTGCTGCGTTAGCGGTTTGCTGGAGACTTTCTTCGGCTGTCTGGCTGTCTGGCTGGCTTGCTGAGCCTTCTCTCTCTCTGCGAGCCTCCGCGAGACCATGCCGACTACGACAAGTTCGACCCCTCCTTCCCGCTCTTCCCCGCTTCCAGCGCGCAACGGTGCTGCACCGGCCAGTCCAACGGCCGTCTCGCGGCGCCGCCCGGGCCCGCCCCGCCGTCGGTCGGAGGCCCGAGGCGCACGTCGCGGGCGGAGTTGGCTGCGCGACTGCGCGAGTCAGAGCCCGAGTCACAAGAGCAACTGCACCCAACCAAGGCCTGCGAACGAGAGAATCCTCGGGCACCGAACCGCCGCGGCCGAGGAAGGAGGCTGGCTGGCGAGCGAGCGAGCGAGCGAGAACGCGGGAGAGAGCGGCCCGCCGTGCGACCAGAGCCAGCTTGCCACCATATATCCACCCACCACTGCCGACGGCCAGGGGTCGCCGCAGCTGCAGCTGCCCAGGCAGGCGGAATCTTACTTTCTCCTCTCCTCTTTGATCATAATGGCTTCGATGGGTCATGCTCGCGGACGAGCGCGCACGAGCTGCATGTGGCCAAGCTGCGCCAGCTATGGCAGGCACTGCAAGCAGCAACTCGCGAGCTTGCCTTTTCCCTCATTTTCCGCCACTTCCGCCATGGCCAGCTGCATGCAGCTGGAGCTCCACTCGCTGGATTCGTTCGTCCCGTTCTGTCTGCGGCGTGCAAGATGGCGTGTGCAAGAGACCGAGGCTCGTTCTCGAGAGAACGCCTCTCAGCGCAGCATCAGCCGCGCCGGCTCAGCGCGAGAATCGACCAACCCGACACTGGACACGCGCAGTGGGTTCGACGGCAGCACATATCACCGCGGCGGCGAGCGCTCGCAGCCGCCCTGGCCGCAGTCGCGCTAGGGGCTGTCGGGAGATGCCCCAGCAGCACTGCAGGCGGCGGCATGCAGCCTAATTGCTGCCGGAGCAGCGGACAAATGGAGGCCGCGGCTGCGGCTTGCGGCCGTGGCGGAGGAGGTATCGTGTGCTCGCTCGCTTGCTTGCTTGGTGAAGCAATGCGTCAAATCGAAGGGAAGGGATTCGTCGCAAACAGCGAACACGCGAGCGATTCAGGCGCAAACGGTGCAGAGTCCGTGCCGCCTCTGAATGCTCGCAAATGCCGCTGTCGCTGCTGGCGGCGGAGGCGACGACGACGACGCCGTGGTACCGCTGCTATGGCGAGCTCATCAGCCAACATCGTTCGAAGTGCAAGGG
The DNA here is from genome assembly GCA_000818945.1 of Schizochytrium sp. CCTCC M209059. Lineage (NCBI taxonomy): Eukaryota > Bigyra > Thraustochytrida > Thraustochytriidae > Schizochytrium > Schizochytrium sp. CCTCC M209059. The sequence goes on along the minus strand of KN805384.1, from coordinate 210,242 downwards.
AGAGAGGAGATGAATGGTAAAGAGTGGGGTTCTTCGGGGACGGAGCTGGAGGCAGGCAGGCGCGCAGGCAGGCATATTTCTTTACATACATTAATTAGGTGGACGTGGCCTGCTACAGTCGACTGTCCTACTTGGACTGGGGCGAGGACGAGGGCGAGGGCGGTCGCATGAAGAGGAAGTGCCATGGTGAGCGGAGCCGCTCTGCGCACGCAGCCTGATACTCTTGAAAAGCGAGCTGTTTTCTCTGCGCTCGTGACAAGCCCTCCCGGGATTCCGGGGCAACTTCAATTCTGGCGCTTGGCATCTTGCTTGCCAGAGTTGACTCAATGTCCGCAGCAGTGGAACAAGTACTCACTACCAGTAGAAGGCGAGCAGGCTAGCGAGCAAGAAGCATTCGTTTCGGGTTTGCTGACCCAGACAAGGCAAGCCCTGACTGGGCCTTCGAGGGATATGCTGGGGTATGGGTCCTCGGTCTCGTCTCGTCTCCAAAGATCGTCAAGCTCAGGCGGACGGACGGAGAGCCGAATTGGCATGCTCGTAGCCGAAACACGCGGCCTCCCTCCCCATGCTTGAACTCATCCTCTCGATGGACCCAGTCGAAGCCGCGAACGTAGTAGAGGCATGACATGACACCTTCCCAATCTGGCAACGTTAGGATGACTTGGATTGACTTGTTTGACTTGGCTTCGAAATTTTGCATTTGCCGTCCACATTTCCCCCGTTTCCATGTTCAAATGGAAATGCCGGAGGGGAGGAGGGGGGGGAGGAATCGAAAAAAGACCCTGCGCCAGATCGAGGACCGAGGTTGTTACGCTCGCCTTGCACTTGAAAAATGGAAATGAGCAGAGCAGCTAAGCTATCTACTGAATGCATTCAATTCGTGGATAATATCGTATAAAGACTCCTAGAGGTGGCTGAGCGCCGACCACCAAGCGTTCTCTGCACATTCGGTGAGATCATTCACGCAATGCGGCAGGGTTTCCCAAGAAAACTGCTTGTTCTTCATTTAAAAGAGTCTTTAAACACTTCCTCTCGCTACTACCTAGGCTAGCCTAGTTTACACGCAGCTGCAGAGAGCATACCCTTCTCCGAAAAGGCGCCGCCTTCAATGGAGGCTAATCTCATTGCAGTGTACTGCGTAGTAAGCAAACGGGAAGCCTCATGATTGCCGCCAATCAAAAAAAGACATGCACATTTTCACATTGAGGGAAAAAAATTCACCAAAAAGAAAGTAGCCTAGGCCTAGGCCTAGGAGCAATAAAATCAGGAGAGGCAAAACGTTGGCGAGCAAGCGGTGGGAAGACCGCGGCCAAGAGAAGAACGCGACGCAGCGCCTGCGCGTAAGAGAAGGGAAAACGGTGCGAGGCAGATAGGACGAAGAGGGCTGCTGCGCGAGCCAAGAGCCAACAACCGACATGAGTCTCCTCACGCTCAAAGACCCGTTTGCCAGTGATTTTCCAAGCTTTCTCGAGGCCACGCTACCAGCGCCTGCGGCCTTTGGGGCCCCGACGCAGCCCTCGGCGCAGCGCGCAAACCTTGCCGAGGCGAAGCAAGACGCCAAGCAAGATCGTGATACCGCAACCGAGCGCACGAGCAACGGCCCTGGCCGCAAGCGCGCTCGTCGCGATGCCAACAGCGTCGAGGTAGCCCTCTGTGGCGGCTTTAGCGGCGGCGGCTCGTACGTGGCGACGGGAATGGCCCGCACGGGGTATGTTGCGATCCGAGACCTTATGACACGACATGTTATTGCAGTTCATCGCTGTCATGAGGCGAGCGTGACCTCCGTGAGCTACTTGCCAAATGAAGGTAGCCGCTTGCTTCTCACGTCAAGCGCCGAGGGCGAGGTGGCGGTTCTCGATCTCAAAGACTTTCACTGTCACTTTCGCTGGCGTCAACGCCTACCAGTGACCTCGGCGGCAATTGCAAGGCGCACCAAGAGTTCGGATCCTATTCTTTGTCTCGTGTGCAGATCATGTACTCTGGGCCAGCCGCAGCCGCAGCCGCAAGCTCTTCGCAAAGATGAAATAACATCCGCGTTCACGCCGGCAGACGAAGACGCTGTGCCGTGGCCATTGCTTTTACAAATCGATCTGGAACAAGGAACGGCTGTGGAACATCAGCTCAAGTGGGACCTTGAGCCTGGTGAAAAGCCGCCACGATCTGTTCCCGCAGCATTTAGCACCGACGGCGAGTGCATATATGTGGGCGGTGCGAGCGGGACCGTGCATGTCTTTGAGACAGCAACGAGGTGTCGTGTTGCCTCAGAGCGACCCGTTCAGAGCGCGAAGCGTATGGGCTGGACCAAGCGCATTGTGGCTTCCAAGGCCAAGATTGTCTTGACGCAAGCAAACGACAAAGTCATACACATGATGCGAGCCGAAGACCGTAAGCTAACGCACGTTCAGGATTTCCAGGACAGCGTGGAAAATATCAAGTGGGCCTGCTGCGACGTGTCTCCGGACGGCGAGTACATTATTGCAGGGTGCGCGAATGGCCACGTTTTGCACGTGTGGAACGTGCTGGGCCGGCACATGGCCAAACTTTTCGCGCCTGATAGGGGTTTGGTGCGCCAAGTACTCTGGCATCCTCGTCGGCCCATGGTACTTTCGCTTGGCCGCGATGGGCAAATGCTCGTGTGGGCGACGCACCGTTCCGAGAGCTGGACAGCTTTTGCGCCAAACTTTGTCGAGCTTGAGGAAAATGAGTCGTACCACGAGCGCGAGGACGAGTTCGACCGCAATCCGCGCCAGGGGGAGCCCCGGCGTGGGTCTATCTCCGCAACGGCCCGTCACATCCGAGATGAGGATGCCTTTGTTGACATTGTCACTGTTGATCGAGACGCCGATGATCTCGAGCCGGAGGAATTTCCGCTCCCGCTGCGCCTTGCGCCACCCGCCGAAGTATCTATGTAAAAAAGGATTTTGTGTGAGTACGTACTACGTGCGCGCGCCTAACATTCAGCCTTGGTCCTAATATGAGAGGAAATTCCGCCAAGGTCTCGTGTCGCTTTCGATTCTCGAGTCGGAAAAGTACTTGCTCCCGCTGCGCCTTGTGCCACTGGCCGCCGAGGTGCAATCGCTTATAGGCCTAAGTCGTGTGTTTCATCTCATAACGGGCTGAGATATAATCTTGACAGCTGTGGCCCAAACAGGGCATGGTCCCAAAAAGAGAACTGAGAGTTTGGAGCGGCGGGACTTCATGGCCGAGGCGATTCCGCCAGGATTGCGCGCCTCCCTGCCCCTCGCGCTGGCGGCGCTTAGGCGCGAGGTCGCAACCGACGGCCGACCCATCGTCCTGCACGTATGTTGTCTGCTTGGCGCGCTTGGAGGCCGTGTCAACGCGGTCCAACATGAGCTTGCGCCCCGAAGCGTCGCAGACCTCTTTACGCTAGCAGCTTCGCGCGCCGTCTCAGACCTTACGCTAACCTCGGGTCGCAACGTGCGCGAGGAGGTGGCGACGCTGCGTGCTGAGATTCACAACGTCGAGGGCTTGTTGGCCTCGGAGGATGCGGCCGTCCTGCAAAAACTCGAGCAAAACGTTACCGCGGGGATGACCCCGTCTTGCGCTCGCGTTTGGGCTGTACTCACGGCTTCAGGCGCCTTGCCATGGCGTGAGTCGATGCTTTTCAAGGATATCGTTGCGGAGCAAAGGCCTTGCGTCATTGCTACGCCGCACGCGCAGGTTGCTGGAATCGAAAGCGCGCTCGATGGCGTTTGGGACCCTATGACTGCGGCGCGTGCATATTTCAAAGTCTTGCCGGTATGCCGAGGTCGAGGACTCGACCCAGCTTTGGCTGCTGTCTGCTCTGCGTCGCCTCGCCCCGTTTCGATTGTGGGTCTCGAGGTCGGGCCGAGTACAGCTCGTTTTCTGTGGTCCAAACAATCATTATCATCATCATCATCATCATTATTCAATTATCGTAGAGCTCTGCTGGCAACAACGTTTGCGGGGCGCGTCCACGCGTCTCTGCCGCGCATCGAACCTGCGGTCGATGTTGGCGCTCTCTCACAGGAATGGTCATTGGAGGAGCGCCTTGCGGAAACGTGGGATTCTCAACATGGTCAATGGTGCGCGACGTTACGAGTGCAGACATAATGCGCGCATGCTCGTGTGCGCTCATCAGTCGGGCAGCCAGTCAGCCAGTCTGCCAGACGGCCAGGCGACCAGACAGCTCAATCGATCGGCTATACCGGGGTAGTAAATACTGTGGAAATAGAAATTAATGAACAGCAATGTTTGACGTGCGTCATGCTTGCTCGTCCATGGCAAAAAACATGTCTCTTGAAGGCTCCTCCTCTTCCTCGTCGCCAACCACATCATCGTCGTACTCTGGCGCGGTTGGGTCCTTATCGCCCTCGGGCCCGCTCGCTCGTTGCCTCTGCAGGATAAACTGCGCCGTGAGCTTGCGCGACGCTCGCGTCGGCGCGCCCCCGCCGAGCGCGACTCCGCCGCAAGGCAGCAGCACGAGCGCCGGCCGGGCCATGTCCTCCATCCTGCCTCGTAAAGCTCTGCTCTGCTCCCTGGGCACCACGCTCGCGCTCGCCTCGGTGTTCGCGTTTTGCTGTACTCCCGCTTCTGATCCGCTTATCTCAAACGTGCACGACCAGAGAGAGGCAGGCAGGCAAGGCAAGGCACTCAACTCGAACTCCCCTCCTCTTGACTCGCCTCGCCGGAGTGGGCCGCGCCGTCCGTAGCCAGGCCGTGCAACTCCACGCGCGGCGCGGCCGGGACGCTTCCTGCGTCTCTCTGTCTCCCCTCCGTCGCCATCGGAAGGCCGCGGCGGGAGGGAGGGAGCGAGGGAGGTAGATCGTCCCGACCGACCGACAGAATCGCACCGGGCGGGCGCGGTAAGTCCAAGCAGGACGGCGAGAAACCAACCGTGCGTGCTGCCGCCGCTTCCGCCGCGTCCTCAGTAGAACGAACGAACGATCGAACGATCGAACGAACGGCCGCCGCCGCGCTCCGTCGCTCTTCCTTGGTCGGTCGGGTCGCGCGCGCGGCCGCCGTGGCCTTTCCCTCCCTCTCTCCCTCCATCCGTTCGCTCGCTCGCTCGCTCCTCCCGCCGCTCCATCGCGCGGCGGCCACCCATCACAGGTGCTGGCCGCGGGGACCCGCCATCTTTCTTTCTTTCTGCGGCGCGCGAGGGCGTCGCGGGTTTTCGAGGCAGACGCCGCCCGTGCCGCGAGTGCACGCGGTGCGCGCGATCGATCGTGTGGCTGCGGCGACGGGCGGCTGCAGCGGCAGCAGGCAGGCGGCGTGGGGAGCGCCTCGTGGACGTTCCGGGGGAGGGAGGGAGCGGGGAAGAGGAGCAGCAGGGGGAAGGAAGGAGGAAGGGAGTGAGTGGGACGATTGGCACTGGCACGGGGCGGAAGCGGCGGAGCTTCGTCCCCTCGTTGGGAGCTTGCAGTGGTTGTGGATGGGGTTGGAGGTGCTTGCGATATCTTGCTTGCCTTCTTGCTTTCGGACGATTTCATTGGCTTGGCTCCGTTGTCTGGCTGGATGGGTATGGGTTCCTCTCTTTCCATGTTCATTCCTTCGCTCGCTCGCGAGGCAAGTAGCAGCGAGAACAGCAGGGCTCAGCTCCGGAGGTTTGGGTTGGTTGGCCTGAGGTGGATGGATGGAGAGTTGGTTGGTGGATGACTCAGAAGCCTTGGGCCCAGGCGTCGCTGACACCGCCGCTGCCGCCGTCCTCGAGGCCGTCCTCGAGGTGGTCGCTGCTGATATCCATGGAGCTCTGCTCGCCGTCGCCGTCCTCGGCCACGTCATCGCCGTCGTTGCCCTCGGCGGGGTCGTTCTCGAACTCGAAAAAGGGACCGAGGTCGTGCTCCATGGGCAGGCTCGCCTGACGCTTCAAAGCGAGCGCCTGGTCTTGGTCTCGGCCGTGTTGGCCCTGGTCCTGGTTCTGGTCCTCCCCGGGGGGGGCGTAGAAGAAGAAGGCGGCGTCCGCGTCCCCGCCCTGCTGCGGCTTGCGCGCGGGCCCCGCGTACGGCGCCGCGGCGCGCAGCGGCGTCGGGCAGACCTCCCTGGCCCTTGCCCTCAGGATCCGCGTGGTCAGCTTGTACGCAGACCTCGTCCTCGCGCCGCCCACCACGGGTGACGGCCTCTGCGCCGCGGGCGGCTTGCGCGCCGCCGCCTCCTTCTGCGCCGTGCCCTGCTCCTCCATGCTCGCCGCGCGACCTCTTCTCCTCGTCCTCCTCCGCGTCCTCCTCGTTCGGGTTTGCCGCGCGCAACGCGAACCTCGATGTTCTTCAGGCGATCGATGCCTGCCCCCTGGCGAGTTCCGGAACCGCGCTGCCGCTCGCTCCGCTTCCGCCCGCCGCTGCCTCGCTCGAACGGGGTCTGCCCGCGGCCGGGCGAGGGCCGCGGCGTGGCGCGGAAGGGGCCGGCGGAGCGAGCGAGCGCGCGAGAGAGCGGCAGAAAGAGAGAAAGAACCTCGAGCTGCACGCAGCCAGGCGGCGAATCTGGCGCCGCCGCGAGCTGTTTTTTTTATTCTTCAAGTGGTCAGTCAAGTTGCCTTGCTTGCTTGCTTGCTTGCCTGGGAATCTCCGGCGGCCGCCGCGTCCCATCGCGCCGCGGCGGGCGGACCCGCACCGCCGCGCCGCTGTGTGCCTTCTGCGGGCACACTGTGGCGGGGCGCCGCGCCGCAGTGCGGTGGGGGCGCGGGTGAGTAGCTGTGGGCGGACGGCTGTGGGCGGCCTGAGCGCACGCCCGGCACGCTTCTGCGCGAGGCGCGCCAGCGGCGCGGTAGGGATATGTGGGGATAGCTGTAGGAGAAGGGAGGGGGAATGAATGGGAAGGGAAGGGAGGGAACGAACGAGATTGTGGCCGGCGCGAGCTGGCTCCATCGGTCGCATGGATGCGCGGTCGTGATGGCGACGACCTGCCTCGGGAAAAAGAGCAGAAGCTGAGAGCGACACCGGCACGGAGGGCCAGCCAGCCAACCAGCCAGCCAGCCAGCCACACAACCAGCCAGCCAGTTAGTTGGCCAGAGATTCATTCATTCGCCAATGGTGGCTGAGCGGCGGCGGCCTCGTGCTCAGCACTCGCGTGACAGCAGTCTTCCAGCAGCGACGAATGATGGACATGATCTGAGTGGCCGACTACGACGTCCAGCTGCGGCACCTACAGCTACTGCTGCAGCAGCAGGCTGTCCTGCCCGCCATATTATGGCCAGTGCGTAGTATGGCAAAGGGGGCGAAACGTTTCTACGGGGAATCTCGAGAAGCGAAGTGGCGACCACAAACAGCTTCAATACCAGCCAGCGCAGCGGAGAACGGCAAAGCTTTCTCCCCGCGGCGCCCTTTTCTTACAGACATTGTGCCTTTTTACCGTCTCTTTCTCCTTCGTTCCCCTTACACCGTCCCTTCACGTTCTATCGCGAGCCCGAGCTATTTACTATTTTTCTCCACTCGTCACTGTGCTGCAGACGTCCGAATGACGGCTCGCGTCTCCACCCCTTGGGTCTCGGCCTCCCGGGAGCCGAGGTCATTCTGAGCACCTGCCATGCCCCAGACCGCCGAGGATAACGCCGCCGAAGAGGTTCGGACGAGACAGCGCAGCTCGCACGATAGAGGAACCCCGGTCTTGTCGTCGGCGACGAAAGCTTCGCATTCGATGGCGGCGCTGGATTCCATCACGCTCGCCGCGGAACCTGGCCACGAGAACGAAATGTCAGTGCAGCAGCCGCTTTCGCCAGAGTTCTGCGCGCCATCGGCCAGCGTTACGCTCAGCATGGCCTCCGAGGCCGACCACTCGCACCTTTGCGCGCTGGCGCTCGCACTCGAGACCTGAACGGCATCGGATTCAGTGCTCGAAAGTAGATCGCCCAAGTCCACCTTAATGAGAACGTCCTCGTATCGTGGGACGCTGCTGGCACAGCCGCCGCTGCCGCCGATGCCGCTGCCGCCGATGCCGCCGCTGCCGACGCGGACGCCGCCGCCGCTGCCGCTGCCGGCCCTGCTGGCGCGGGCCGAAGTAGCCTTATTTAGGCAAACGCGGACAAGTCCTTTTGTCGCCACCCAGAATGCTGTGGCGTACACGGGAACGGATTCCGGGCTCCACGAGGCGTCCATCCAGAAAAGAGCCACGTTGTGCTCCTCTTCCACGCCGCCGTTGGCGCCTGCAAAGCTACACTCAATCTCAACACGCCCTCCTTCTTGCGCGACAACCGAAGCCTGCGCAGCGTCTGCGCGGCAGTTGATTGCGTGCGCGCCTCCATGCACTTGCTGCAAAATGATCCGCCCCCCCGGAGTTCCTGAAGCATATACCTTGCCGCGAGCCATGCACTTGTTGACAACAAACTTACTCCCAGGCTGCCACATTCCGTCTGCAATGAGCTGCTCTCGAATATGGAGAGAACGAATTTCCGGGAAAGTTTCCGCCTCGGTCGCCCCCAAAGGCGAGCTTGAAAAAGCCCAGTCATCCTCGATTCCTTGGTGAGTAGATGCCTCAAATGCGCCATCTGCATTGTCCGCTGTTGCTTTTCCGTTGTTCTCCTCACCGTCACCACCGCTGCCGCCAAAGGGATCCCACGCAGGATTCGCGGTGGCAGCTTCTTGCGAACGCGACGCGATTTCAGGACTCGGCGAACTAAAAGGATCCCATGCTGCAGGCTTTCCGCTCGCATCGTCCTCCACCTCGAGCAGATTCGTTCCACTGGGCGCGCTAAACGGGTCAAATGCCGCTTGCGCGTTTTTCAAAGGACCATCTCCTTCAAATACACCTTGTCCATCAAGCTGAAGATTCTCTTGCGCGCCAACCATTGTCTCTGATACCATTCCTTCCTGCACATCACCTTGTGACTGTTGTTGTTGCTGCTGCTGCGCGGAAGAGACTATCTCATGGTTCATACTAGTCTCAACCTCGAAAGCATCGACTGCAAAGGAGTCCCCAAACTCTTCCCATGCAGAAGCACGGAGATAGGCGGTAGCCTTTCGGTTTTGTCGCTGTGCCTTCTTATGACGTTCCCGCTGCGACTTTTTACTTCCACCCGCACGAGTCTGTGTGCTTGCAAGCATCGTAGGAAAACATGTCGCAGTCGGTATGCTTGCGCGCTCCTCAAGATCGCGAAGCGCAACAACTTGTTTCTTTCGTGCCACAAAGTCGGCTTTCTGCGACATCCAAATTTGAAGCCTCGACGCCTCGTCCTTGTCCGGCCGGCTCAAGCGCGCAGGGTCTGCAACCCCTTGAGATCCGTGCGTGCGGTCAAGTGTTACGCTTGACCTTGCGCCCGCAGCCTTGGCCGATGTCGCTGCGATGGCAGCTCGAGCGGCTTGGGCCCCTCGAGCAGCGCTCATGCTGCTTGCCTTGCCAATACTCTTCGTGCTACCGCCACCACCAGAGTTCTCCGCCATCGGACTTGCACTGCTTCCATAAATGCCTAGGCCTGCTGAGGAGGTTGAGGGTGTTGAAGCAATTGGCCTCGCCCTCGCAAGCTCCACGGCATCGCGTCGAGTACACAAAATTCGCAAGAGGGCAATTACGACATCGCCAAAGTGCTTTTCCACCTTTTTAGAGCTCACTCGCTGTTCGCAGAGCGCGAGTAGATAGTCTATCGTTCGGCCAATTACAGCAGCCGTTGTCCAAATGTCCTCACCCGCGTAATTGCACGAGACGATCCATACACTCTGGCACTGCACGAAATGTATCCTGTACGCCCGCGCTACAATATAAGCACCCTATTGTGTAATGAAGCGAGTCAGTATGAAAGAGTGCGTCTGCTTTCGCGACAGGTTTCACTTGCCACCTACCTCGGCCGGATCCCGCGGAGCACGTTTTCTCACGAAAGACTCGAATCCTCGAACCAGGTTCTCAGCCTTTTCGAGAGCAATCAAGCCTAAGATTGCGCACGAATAAAACCACAACAGAAAAAACAAAACACGTTATGGCCATTCGTCAGTTTCTTTCTCTCTTTATTTTTCGCTTTTCTGGTGTGTCGTGCACGCTGCTTCGCTGCTTTCGTCGTGCACCTTATCTTTTCTTTTCTTGACCTGGGTCGCAGTTGCTGTTTCGCTTTTCCTCTTCGACAGCCCCCTCTGCTCTCATCAAGTGCGCAGAGAGGAGGATAATTGCGCCAGCGGGACCAGCTTCAACGTACCTGCGTGCTGTAGCACCAGCGAGCGCCCGCCCGCATCCACGAGCGCCACGAAGAGCGCGGGCATGGTCTTCGTTTCCTTCTGCTTTATGCCCAAAGACGGCGGATAGTCTAAATAGTACTGCACAGGCTGCCAACTAGGCCTACCAGTGAAAGGACGAGCAGCTTTTTTGTTCGTGGCGACCAAAGCCTCGAACCCCTTGCGAGCACGCAGAGACCGCCGACGCGAGCACCTGCACTCAGATTCAGACAAGGACAATGGCGCCGCACTGCTGCGCGGCCATGATTGGCCCCTCCGTCCTCGACTGCGACATGGTACGTTTAGTGGTGAGCACGGCGCAGCTTGGGCGCAGGCAATTCGATTCGATTTCTTGGTCGCCACAACACCCGGCTTAGTCGAGGTGTCTAGCCTCGTCAAGAAGCGCGCGTCTTGAGCGAGCAATGATAAGAGAAAGGAACAATAGGTCGGTGAACTGACACACGAAATTGCGTGCGCGCCGCGTTAAACTCGGCTCATTGATTTTAGGCGAATCTCCAATCCGAGGTCGAACGCGTCCTCAAAGCAGGTGCCGACTACGTGCACCTGGATGTCATGGACGGACACTTTGTGCCGAACATCTCGTTTGGGCCCTACGTGATCGAGTGCCTCCGTCGCCACGTTCCTGACATTCCATTTGACTGCCACATGATGACGAGCGAGCCGGAGAACTGGGTCGCTGGTGTGGCCAAGGCCCAGGGCAGCAAGCCCGGTCTCCTCACGTACACCTTCCACCTCGAGACTACGGAGGAGCGCGGTAACACGCAGCAGGTGATTGATGACATCAAGTCTCACGGCATGCGGGTTGGTCTGGGCATCAGCCCGGACACCCCGGTGGAGACTCTGCTCAAATATGGTGACCAGATTGACCTTGCGCTCATCATGACCGTGCACCCCGGCAAGGGCGGCCAGTCTTTCATGGAGAAGATGATGTCCAAGGTTCGTAAGGTCCGCGAGCTTTACCCGGAAATGGACATTGAGGTCGATGGCGGTGTCAAGCCTGCTACGATCGACGCCGCTGCGGAGGCTGGAGCCAACCTTATTGTCTCGGGCTCTGGCGTCTACAAGGCCAGCGACATGGCCGAGAGCATTTCTACGATGCGTCGCAGTGTCGAGAAGCTTGGCCAGGGCAAGGAGGACGGTGATCTCACCCCGATGCGCTCCGACAAGGACTAGAGATCATCATTCGATCTGTGTAGCCTGTGAAGCTCGCTGCGCATGGTTGTTTTCCATGGATGCGAGAAAGTCAACAACGCTTTTTGTGAAAAACGATTGCAAATCAGCCTATTAATTCTGTTGATCAGTCTCTCCTCCTTGTTGCACACCATACCGACAGAAATTTTCGGAAAAGAGAAGTGCGTACAAAACCTTGAGTGCGGTCGCCAGCTTCTCTTTTCATTTACTTGGTCAAAGAATCGGCGTCTTTTCATACCATCATGGTTTGAAGATAGCTTGTGCTGAGATCATGTCAGCATTTTCAAAGAGCCAAGGTGGCTTTCCACCTTCGATCAAGCGAGAAGAGCCGTCATCGAAATGGCACCCCGTGCGTGGCCCCTAAGAGCGCCCATACAAAGAGAATTAGCTTGATAGTCTCGGTTCTTGCGTTTGCGGCATTGACTTGAAGAATAATCCTTTCGCTGAAATCATTGGTGATTGCTTCGGGCGCAACTTCAATGGCAACAGCAGTACATCCGGTGACGCCACGCCAAAAGGCTACCACGTTGTTGTACTCTTGAGCGTAAATTGTGAGCTCATAGCCGCTCACCATGTTGCTGTAATTTGTGCGCTGCAAAGCGCAGCGTGTTATGGCACGATCATCCACGGTACTTCGTCGAGCAAAGCGAAATTCCCAATCGGTCTCGTTGAGCTTGATACTGTCAATGCCTTTACCTGATTTCGTGGCAAGGGGATTGCTGAGATCACACTGGAGAGCAATCAGTTCTCCTGAACTAAAATCAAGCCTGCGGTTATTGCAGCACGTTAGACAGTATGCAGCTTCACCGCTAAAGACTGAACCCCACGAAAAGTCAGCAAAGATGCCGCTAAGGTCATCTGACGCGCTTGCCTCGTCGTCATAGGTGCAGGTTGTCATGTTGATGCCCGAAAAGCATGTAGAAAGAAGTCCCTGCACGTCGTCGGGTTCGCTCAGCGCAACCATTTGCCCAAAAAGCTCGCTCGACTGCTCGAGGCCGACAGCACTGCGCACCACGGCGACTGCCGCAAGCCCAAGGGCCCATCTTCTGTCCATCCGCATGGCTCACTTGGCAATATATACTCTTGCGGCGACCGGGATCGGCACGCACGCAAGGGCGTCAGCACACGCGTTTGTTAAATTTGACTTTCGTTTCGAGAACCTCAAGCCTTGAGTACGATGAGGCGCGGACTCACTGTCGAGCGAGCCCGCTTCGCAAAGCTCGCTTGGGACCGTAGGCTTGGTCGAGCCAAGGTCTCCCTCCGTCCGAGTTATAAAAGGGACTCGTCCTGGCCGGAGGGAGTCCGGGAGTCGCTTCCCTTCCAACGGCCATATTATACGTAAGTATACGTAGGCAGGCATGCTGATGTCACCTTTTCATTTTTTATTTTCTTTATTTTTATTTTTCGAGTCTCGAAAACAATTTTATCTCACATTTATAAAATTCTATATTTGTGTTCATGTCAGACGCGCGGCAATCAGCGAATGAGAGCCTCGCTCTCGCGCGAGCGCTTGCCGAGCTTGGGAAGAATGAAAAAGACGCTCGTTGTAGCCTTGTAATTCTCGTAATCAGGCTGTCCGCCCCATTTTTCGTCTGCTCGTTTCTCGAGAAGGGGCACACCAGAGACAAAGTTGAGCAGGCAAAAGACGAAAATTGGAGACACCACGGCAGCCCACTGCATGCCTTCAAATGTCGAAGCGCAAAACAAGAACATGCCCGTCCACAACGTCCACTCACCAAAATAATTGGGGTGGCGTGAGTAGTACCAGAGTCCAGTCTCGATGAATTGGCCCTTGTTCTCAGGACGTTGACGCCACACCGTTTTTTGGTGGTCTGCGAGCGCTTCGATGCCCATGCCAATCGCCCACACGGCAAGACCGACATAGTCAAAAGCCCCGAGTTTTGCGTCTTCAGTTGATGCATTTGCAATGTAGACCGCGTACGCGGTAACGTAAACCCAAAGGCCTTGCGTGTTCCACACATTGAAAAAGTACAAAAAGTTGGGCTTGATCTCGTCGAAACGACCGTCCTTGCCGTCACGAAGGATGCGTCGAAAAAGAAAGCTACCGAGACGAACTGCCCAAATCGTGACCAAGACGCTCGCAAGCACTGACCTTAGTTTGACACCTTCCGTGCTCTTGAGGCCGGCCGAAAACGTGTACCATGTGCATGTCAGGTACGTGAGGCTACCTGTTAGGTCAAAGTAGCGCTCCGTCTGGAACACATAAGAGGGTACGAAGACGAGTGCATTAATTCCGAAGCTCAGAACCAGAGTTGTCTGCAGAATGCTCAACTGCGGCACGAACGGGTCTGCTCTGCCCTTGCCAAGAAAGGAGAGCCCGATGCCCACGCCCCATACCGCAACGACCGCCACCACGCTCAAGGCTTTGCGCAGAAGCGGCGATAAGGCCTTGAGACCGCTCTCCTCCGTCATGGTGTCCTTGCTTTCCTTGCTTTCCTTGTTCGCGCGGGACCTCCCTCCCTCCCTCCCTGCCTGCCTGCTGTCCGCGACTCGATCAAGCACTGACGTGTGCGTGCCGTGGCCTGGCGACGCACGGCTGACGGGCTGCCTGCCTGCCTGCCTGCCTGCCTTGGCGTCGCTGATTGCCTTGGCGTCGCTGATGCCGGTTTGCTTGCACGAGGCCGGTCTCGTCTCCCATCGCTCAGCTATCAAGCATGCGGAGCCGGCGATAAAATTGACATCGCATGGGTCTGGAGAACTTTTTGTTCACTGTGAATGCGAGGGAAAACAAGGACACCATGGGTGGCATGGCATGGCAGTGGTCAGTGTGGACAGCCAAGCCACCTCAAACTTGAAGGGAGAGGGACGCGAAGCCCATAATCCAAGTTGGAGTCGGTGGCACGGCATGCGAGGTAGGCATATGATGATATACTTGGGGCTGATGAGGATCAGAGTCGTCTCTTTACATTGCACGATGTGCGAGAAAGCTAGCTAGATAGAGCACGGAGAGTATACGTCGAAGAGGAGAGCTGAAATCGGGGAAGACGCGCGGACGGGTATGCAAAGGTGACAAGAATTGGAGCGAAACTGGCAGAAGAGCGCGCTTCAGTTGTTCGAGAGGAGATAAAAAAAAAAACGTGCTTGACAGTGCTTCAAATGATTATCGCGGATTCCTGTGGCTGCGTTTGGGAAAAGCGGGGCTCACGCTGTGTCTGCTGCAATTTGGGCTCACTCTTTGGAAAATGCCTACTCTGGAGCTCAGGTCACTCACTCACTGCGTTGTTTGCTTGTTGAGCGCGACGGCTTCAACGTCTTGAAGGTCACGCTCGAGCGAGATCGTCGTTCGTCGGTTCCTCCTGCGTCCCGATGAGGATGGAGAGCATGAAAGGGGATTGCCAGCAGCACGGGCGCGAAGTTTGCGCGTTATACGACGAACGCGAGAGGTGGCAATGTCACGCAGCCGCGCGTAAATGTCAGGAAAGTCCTTGAGAGATGTGAGCAGAGCTTCCCGGTCCAACATGTAGAGAATCGACACGGCGATGGCTTTGGCTGAAGCTGTTCTCCGCACGGGTAAAATGAGCGCAACCTCGCCAAAAAAAGACCCCGAAGAAATACTTGCGAGAGCAATCGTCTTGGGAGCGAGCCAGGCTTCCTCCTCCATCATCGAGGTTGCACATGACGATGATCGCGAAATAGCCTTGTCCCGCTTGGACTTGCCCTGGTACTCACGGGCTTGCTGCATTTCTTGCTGTTGCGGTAGAGACGGCAGCTCGTTTGACGTTAATTTCTGATACTCCTCGACGTAAATGAGTACTTTCCCAGAGGAGATGAAGAACATCGAGTCGCCCACCGACCCTTCTTCAAGAATGACATCGTCCTGAAAGGCAACCATTGGCGTGAGAGATGTTGCAAGCGAAGAGATGAAACCGTTTCCTGTGCACTCTCGGAAAAAGGGAACCTTGAGAAAGAGTTCGCGGGAAGTAAAGAACATGATGTCGCGACGCAGAGACGGGCTGAGGTCCTTCATAATCGCCTCTTCATTGAAAATCTTGCCTTCAGAGTACCTGAGCGAGAAGTAGTCCCGCACGCGGTCTCGGAGGTGCGGAGGTAGCCGCTTGCTGCGCATGTATTCATTGAGCTGCTGCGTCTTTTCCTGGTACAGACGCGAAGCCATGTTCATGCTAAAGATGATGGAGCTAATGTTGGAAATCATAATGGCATAGAACACAGAACCAAGGTACATGCTGCTAAGCGTGATCCACATTTCGATCTTACACCACGAGTCCGTGAGGTCGAGACAGCCCAGATTTGTAACGGGTGGTGTCTCGAAGCCAATACCAATCATTTGCGCCAGAGCCTTGAAGAACGACCACGAATATTGAGTAGTTTCGGACATGGTGTCCAGCTCGGCAGCGACGACCCAACTCGACGCAGGAAAATCCATGAGTCTGCACATCATGAACTGGAGACAGCCAATCCAATGCGCCAGAACGAGCAAGAGCACGCCTAGTTTCAGCATTCGAATCGTGCTGTCGTGAATGCGAATCTTGAGACGGTCTTCGATGAAGCGATGCCAGTGCGCAAAGAATTTTGCTGCGCGGCCCATGCGCAGTAAACGAAAAAGCTTTGTCATGCGTACAAGGCGAATGAGCTTGAGTCCTTTGGTCGATCGCGTCAGCCCATCGTCCTCCACTTCACCAAAGGCGTCGAGGACGAGGTCGATTGGCAAGGATGAAACTAGGTCTGGTATAAACCACGACAATAGGTAGTGTCGAACAATATCTCGATGCTCGAGATGCGTGAGGCCGTCAATATCGATGTAGCCAGTGAAGAAATTTTTGGCGATGTCGAGGCAGAAGAAAATGTCGACGGCTAGATTGAATCCCGACACGTCATCGTTAAAGTTCTCGAACGCCAACGACAAAGGCAGCGTCACGAGCGTAATGACCAGCACCGCAGAGATGACCAAGTCCCAGCCCACGTGAAAGGTGCTAAAGGGATGCACAATCCAGCGACTCGGCTCTTCCCAGTCTTCAAAATCGATATGAGTAAGACCTGGCACAGAGTTGGCATGCGTCACACTTCGAATGCTCTTGGCGATGTCGCCAAGGTTAAACTTGGTCACGTCAAAAATTGTGCCCACAGTAACGCCTCCTTGCTGCGATTCGGTACCCATATCGAGCGAATGTACAATGGAGTGATACCAATCGGCCAACTCTTTGAAAGAGACGTATCCGTCTCCATTGTTGTCAATGGCTTCAAAGAACTTGGTAATATCCTCCACTGCGATTGTGGAGTCGAGCTCAACTTCAAGGTAGTTGACGAGCTCGTCGGGCGTCACTGTGCCGTCTCCGTCGGCATCGTATCGGCGGAACGACTCCCATAAGTCCGGGTACAGCTTGCGCAGTTCAATTTCTGACAGCGAATTTGCCGATGCTGGTTTCTCAATGGTATCATTCGAGCCAAGACTGCCCGAGCTCTTCCGATCAATAGAACCTGCTTCCTCCTCTGCTTCCTCCTCCTCCTTGGTGGTTGCCCCGTTGTCTGTACTATCGCAATTGGCGAGGTGGTGTTGCGACGAACACTTTTTCACTGCGTTGAGTTCCTGAATGTTATCGAGCGCGGAACCATATTTGCGGAAAGAGGAGGTCCCTGATATGTTCAAAGGCATGACGGATCCTCTGCGCATCTTGGACCCGAGCCCAGAAAAGAAGTTACCCACGTTTGCGGCCCTTGCTCGCAGAGCGCTCGGCGAAGGAAGGCCGGTCGACCCAAACACGGATTGCCTTGTGGGCGGCATTTGCGGCTGCGCGCTTGACCTTGATCCCACCGCGCTTGCAGCATCGCGCACCTTTGCATGCAGACTCTGCTCGGACGTGCGTCTGAATCTATCTCTCATTTCATAGCTCACGCTTTGACGCGATTGAAAGTCTGAAATTTCTTTGATAAGGCCACTCGTTTCCGTACCCGGGCTCATGGGAGAGGTTAAACCAAGATTCGCGCGACTTGGACTTGACGCTAGCGTGTCGCGACCTCCTTGCGCTGTATCCAGGGAACCCAGAGAGGCACGAAGCGATGCAGGTGGTGCGGCGGAGAGTGCTCGTACGAGTTCTTCGACTACCTTCTGGGTGGAAGACTCGTCAAGCGTAACGTGCCTCACATTTGACGATGGTGTGTCTTGAGGAGTAGCGCTGCTCTGTGGAAAAGACGAAGAAGCTCCATTCACGTAAGCACCTTCCGTCTCTCCGAGCTGCCGTGCAGCCGTATGGTCAGGGTAAGCGGCTTCCGTGCCTTCGGGCAGCTCTGGAGCCGTATGGCTAGGATACAGTCCCGATTGCGTTGTTGGCGATGAAGCGTACGCACTGTCTACATTTGAAGACCAAGTCGCAGCTTCGTCCCCCGACGTAGCTGCAAGCGGACTTGGCTGCACAGGTGGTAGCCTTCGGAGACGTTTGTTTGATGGGCTCTGTCGTTTATGGCGGCTGCTCCCATCTCGAGCATGACGAGCTTGGCCCGTTCCATGAGCATTTGTGGCGGCAGCAGCAGCAGCAGCAGCAGCAGCTGCCGCTGCCGCTGATGGAGAATATGTATAATCTCCTTCGAGACTTTGGCCTGCATATGTCCAGGAATTCTGCCCTGCGATCTGATCAAGGTGTTGAAAGTCCTGGTAATACTGATGATGATGATGATGATCTCCACGTGATACATTCTCTGACGTCTTGTGAGTGTGGTTCACGCTGTCATCTTTGCCGCCTGGCATGGCAGCTCGTGCTCGCGTGGCGCTTTAGACGTCGTCGGCGAAGTGCGCACGCGCGTTTTCGCGCGTGCGCTGTCACCTCTCGCCGCCTCGTCCGCGAGAACGACCTTTCCGTGTTTCGAGGCGCTCATCTACATCTGTTCAGAGTTCCCGAGGGCGATGTATCCGTTGCGGTGCAGCGCGGTTCAACACTTATCAGCCAGTCAGGCAGCCAGGTTTGCTGGCTTGCATAGAGGAGCCTTGTGGGTTTTGTCGCAGCGCTCAACGGGGTGGCTGGCACGCACGAGTGCGGGGGAAAGGGGGGAGGGGGAGGAAATGAGGAAGGTTTTGACGAAAATGACTGAGACCAACAACACGCAAGACTATCGTACTGATTACGTGTACGTTACTCCCTGCTGCTACTAACTGGCTGGTCGAGCCTTGCGGCCATAGTAAGCACCTCGTGCAGAGAGGGACGATGTCGAAGATCACCGGCAGCGCGCCCGAATGACCCTGAACCCTCGCTGGTGCCAATGAAAGGGGGTCGAGGCCTCAACGTCCTCCGCCGCGATGCAGAGGTAGCAGCGCAAAGGCTTGGCGCTCGCCAGAAAAGTCCGCAATTCTCCTTTCCAATGCTTGATGTCAAAAGGCGACGTATTTTAGAAATGGACATATGTTGGATTCGATTCCCTCGCTGGCGTCGTCAAGTGAGGACATACATTCATGCGCAAGACACGCTTCTCCTCCTTTTGCACGCGAATAATGAATGCATGGTGAATGTGTCGAATCGAGCCCTTTCGAGCCTTTTCCGCGCATCCGCTGCCGCGCGCGCAAGAACGTCACGGTCTCTGACGAACTGGGCATTTCTCATGGTTGGATGACCCAAGTCGGCGTCCTGAGCGAGTATGCTCTCCGCGTGTCCTTCGTCCCTCACCCACCGACCGACCTGCCACCAATCGCAAAGCGGTCCCTGCTTGCCGGAAGAAGAGCGAGTCAGGGTCGCAGGATTGCGCGCTCCGGACCGCCGCCACGCGTTTGCGCCACCGTTTGCGTGGGGTCGCGGCTGTTACATCCACGTGGAATATCTGCGCGCAAGCTTGCGAAAACCCTGGCATTCCTGACGCGCCAGGGAGAGCCTGTGAGTGAGTCCTTGACAGTGAGTTCTTTCTTCGAGGCCAGCGGGAGGGCATGTCGATCTCGCCTTGGTGGCGGATGGATGTACGTACGAATGAATGAATGAACGAAAGAATGAATGAATGAATGAATGAATGAATGACAAGCACCAGCTGCAGCTGCAGCGAGCTAGCTACAGCAGAAGTCCAATCTCGGCCGCGCCAGTCCGGCATCTCGCACGCGAGCGAACAGGCAAGCAGACAGGCAACAGGCGAAGAGCGACCGCGAGCGCGAACGCGGGCTCGATCGGGGAGCGCGGCGGGCGCGGCGCGAGAGGTCATCGGTCGTCATCGAGCGGCTCCGAGGTGAGAGCGAGCGGTCCAGCCAGGGAAGCCGCACCGCGAGCACGCGCTCGCATCGGTACGTACGTGGCTGCGTGCGTGCGTGCGTGCTGCGTGAGCTCGCTGTCTGCGCTGGGCTGTGTCGTGCTCTTGTTGCGCGCTCCGGGCACGGAGCAGCAGCAGACCCACATCTCGCAGCTCGAGACGGAGGGGACGAGCAAGGAAGAGCAGAGCTAGTAGCTAGCTAGCAAGCAAGCTAGCTAGCTAGCTAGCCAGTAAAGCAAAGCAACCGGAGAGCACGTGAGAGCGCTCGAGAAGATGCCGCAGTCGATGGTGAACGTGGACACCATCCTGGGCATGGGCGTGGGGGCCGCGACGGTATGGTTTCTGTGGAACAAGCTCGACGACTGGATGTCGGGCGACGAAAAACTCCCGGCAGTACGCGACGACCGCAAATTCTCGCCCGACAGCCTCGAAATGTACAATGGCAAAGAGGGCCGCCTCTGCTTCGTGGCTCTGCAGGATGGCACCGTCTTTGACGTGAGCGAGAGCAAGGAGGCCCTGGCCAAGTTCGGCGGCCGCCAGCTCACGGAAAAAGAGGAGCGCGACGTTGGCGCAGACAAGGTCCGGCGCAGCGGTCGCAAGGTTGGTTCCCTCGTGCTGCCGCGCAACTTTACCAAGGAAGAGCTCGCGCAATTCAACGGCAAGAATGGCCGCCCCGTGTACATTGCGGCCAAGGGCGTGATCTACGACGTGGACCCGGAGTTCTACGGCGAGGGAGGACCGTACGAGATGATGGCAGGTAAGGACGCCTCGCGTGCGCTCGCGCTCGTCTCGCTGGACCCCGCCGATGTGGAAAACACCAGCCTTGAGGGCCTCACCTGGATGGATCTCAATACGCTCGACGAGTGGATCGCCAAGTTCGAGATGAAGTACACGCGTGTGGGCTACCTGATTGACGAAAAGACGGGCAAGGCACCTGCGGCTCCCGTCCCGCCGGCGCCGACTTTTCTCACCAAGGAGCGTCAGCAAATTGAGCTCGCAGAGAAGATCGTTCTCACCCATGACTCGTTTATCTTGCGTCTGCGACTTCCCGAGGAAAATATGATTCTTGGTCTCCCCGTCGGCAAGCACATCAAGTTTTGGTGCCCGAACCCGAAGCCTGTAAAGGATGGCGAGTGGAACGGCCAGCCTGACGCGGAAAGCGGAAAGAAGGAGATCGAGCGCAAGTACACACCGAGTTCCTCTAACGATGATGTCGGCTTCGTCGAGGTTGTCATCAAGGCTTACAAGGGCGGCCACGAGCGATTTCCTGATGGCGGTAAAATGTCACAGTATCTAGACTCGCTCGCGGTCGGCGACAAGCTTGATGTTGCAGGCCCATTCGGTCGTATCGAGTATTTGGGCAAGGGCAAGCTCAAGGTCGGCAAGAAGGAAAAGCAGGTGAAAATGATTGGTATGATGGCTGGAGGCACGGGCATCACACCCATGCTTCAGATCATTCAGGCCATTCTCAAGGATCCGGAAGATGAAACCAAGCTGTCGCTCATTTTTGGTAACCAGACCGAGGAGGATATTCTTGTGCGCGATTTGCTCGAGGCCGAGGCTAAGCGCCACCCGGAGCGCTTCCGCCTTTGGTACACGCTGGACCGCCCGCCTGCAGAATGGGACTACTCGACTGGCTTTATTGACGAAAAGATGATCAAACGCCACATGCCACCACCAAGCGATGATTCCGTCATTCTCATGTGCGGCCCGCCGCCAATGATCAAGTTTGCTTGCAAGCAGAACCTCGAAAAGCTCGGCTACGCCAAGGATGCACAGATTGAGTTTTAATTTTCCAATAGAGGTAAAGTACGTAATCTCACCTATTTCGATAATTTAGCTCACAAGGAAGCGCGATACAGGCCTCCGAAATCTCGATGATTGCTTGGTTCTTTCTGCTCATGAGGGAGGGAGGGAGGAAATCACGGTTGTATCGTTGTTCCTGCTTGTGAAGGATCAAAGCACGGAATTGAATCCCCCACACACACACACACCACTCGAAAAGGAATGTGCAAGAAAAAATGCTGTACTGACAGTAAAAGAGAAAATGATGTGTATGTATACCGCGCAAAAATTCAGTCATGTTTCATGAAGTAGATCTACAATTAATTCGATGCGATGCGAAGCGATATGATGCCCGGTAAAAGTCTATTATCATAACGGTGCAAGAGCTATTGTATCTCTTTCATCGTGATCGTCATCGTCAGAGTCACTCCCGTGCTCGCCCGGGTCGCTCGAAGATAAATGCGGGAGCTGAATGGAGCGGTATTCCATGCGGGCAGCCCGGCGACGACTTCGCGCAACAAAGTAGCACGCGCATATCGCAAGAACAGCGGTCATGGTCAGACCTGCAGCAACACTGTGAATAACTGAAATGCTCGTGGCGTTTGAGTCCATCGTGGGAGGAGGCGGTACCTCTGTTGCCTCCGGTTCGACAGCGCAAGCCGGGTGTGAGCGAGCAAAGCGCTGCCCAAATGCATTCGGTCCCGTAAGCGAGTCAAGTGCGATGGTTTCTGTCGCTGCGCTGGCCAGACGGGCCAAAGCAGCATCGTCCACGCTGACTTTGTACAAGACACAATCTCGATCGTCGAGAATGCCAAGCGTTAGGGTGACAAAGGTGCCTTCCAGAGCCTGGCGCTCGATTGGGAAATGTACGAGAGCGTTGTGAAACTTTGCCGGGATCGGCAAGAGCTGCGTGAAGCGCGTCGTGGTAGTTTGTGTGGGACGATCGGTGCGCAGAAAAACTTGCACGGCCCCCCAAGAGTTCCACAGGCCTCCGTTTTCCACAACGGCGGTAATATCGAAAGCACCCTGCTCGTTATTGGTCACTTGCACGCGCTGCAAGCGCAGATAACTACCGGCAGCGAGCACGGCTTGCAGCACCATGTCAATATTTGCCTGCGCGAGGGCGTCGACGGTGTCAGCGTCGGGCCAGAATCCGTCCCGGCCAGGCTTGGCATCAACCCATGCGTCACCTGGACCGACTTCTGGAGACATGGCATAAATCCCATGGGCGTCAAACATCCAGTCGGCAGCATCGCCGTCAACAGCATAGCCGACTGCTTTAAAGGAATGTGCGGTATGAAAGTGGTTCTGCCCGGCAAAATCGCGTCCAAGGCGCAAATAAAACTCAGATTCCTCGTTCGACATGCCTTTGCTTTTGCACGACCAAGGCAAGAGAAGGAACTTACCGAACGAGTGGAGATTGAGCGCGGTGGTGAAATTGGAGCGTTCGACAAGATCACGAATGGCTTGGGACTCGGGTTCGGAAAACGGAACTGGGCCTTGATAATCTTCATCACAGGGATTGAGGCTCGCGCCGCGTCGTATGGGGTCGTCCTTGTCGTCCTCAAAAAAACACGTGGCGTAGTTCCGGTTCAGGTCGACTCCAAGTTTCCCCAAGCTGCAATATTTTGTGCTCGGGGGCGGCGCACGATTTTTTCGTTGCATCGCATGCCGGATGGATCCGGGATAGGCGGCCAGCTGCTCTTCGTTGTAGACAAATCCATCGGGGTTAACGACAGGTATAATCCACATGCGTCTTGAACGCAAGATGTAGTAAGCCCAGGCGTCTTTGTAATCTTCTTGATCATTGTTGGTGTCGTTGTCGTCATTGTCGAAATCGTCGTCTACAACAGAAAAGATGGTCTCGAGCGTTTTCACGAGCGCCATCATGGACACGCACTCGCGAGAATGGTGCATGGCGTTGAGCAGGGCTTCTGGGACACGTGTGTCTTGAGCGCCAGTTTGGCATTGCCCGACGCAGAGAGCAGAAATCGGCCTGCCCTCCACAGACTTGCCGATCTCCTCTCGCGTGACCCATTGAGGAAACTCTCTTGCGAGTTGATTGATGTACGCCTCGCTGGCTTCCCACGTGAGGCAACCTCGAAGCGTGGCGTCTGGAGAGCGGCCTCGAGGCGTCGGGCTCTGGGTCGGTCTTCTTGAAGGCGCAACAATCTCGTTGACGGTGGGGTTTTCTGAACGTGGCTGCGTCTGCGCGGCGGTCACCGACAGTGGCTCTGAACTGGCGCGTCGCAGGTGGGCGCTCGCACCTGCGCGCACCAGGCACACACTGTGCGCCAGAATGGCGAGCGCCACGAGAGCCTTGGCTCGCATGGGCTCAGTCTTTGTATTTCAAATACCACCTCACTTGTTCACTCCCATGGTTGTTATTGTTATATGGGGGCCGCAGCGGTGAAGGAGAGAGGACTCGAGACTCGAGGGAGAAGATTGAGACTTGAAGGAGAAGATAAAGCCTCGAGGGAGAAGACTGTCGTAGAGGTTGGCAAGTCGCTCTTGATGGTAAACCTTTTCCGACGGCTACCCTTGCGTTCTGTGTCTCGTTTGCTCAACTTGGTGATGGTGTTGAGCACGTCTGCACCACGCACACTGGGGGACCTTTGGCGATCCGACGAATGATTCGGCGGAGTGAAATCAATTGAATCGTTGCCTTTGGCAGCAGCGTAGAAACCAGATTCGAAAGAACCCCGAGCCAGAAAAGCCAAGCAACAAAAGAAGCAAGCAAGAAAAAAAGTGGGTTCATGAAGTTCATTGTACAGCATTATAACGGTGGGTTTGCTCGATCGTGAACACGAGGGGCCTGGTCTTTGTGAGTGATGCTTGCGCATATCGCACGTGCCGGGCGTGATCGCGCCCAGGTATACCTCGATGGCCACAATGTGGAGTCAGAATTATACGCAAAAGAGGTGGTGTCATGGTCGTGGAGAGCGCAAATTCAATCAGCTTAGCCAGGGCTGTAAAAGGGCCGGGGTGTGGGTTCTGGCGTGGCTTCTTCGTCATCAGACACGGTAGGCGGTGTAAATCCCCAAGAAGGATCGTCTTCGACCGGCGTCGGTGCTGGGGTCGGTGACAAGGTTGTCGGCGTTGTGCCTCCCCAGCCGAATGGTCTTTGAAAAGGCGCATCTGTCGGGGTTGGCGTGGGTGCCATCGTGGGTCGCGCCGTAGGGAAACTTGTTGGGAAAGATGTCGGGAAAGCAGTGGGCCATTCCGTGGGCTTGGACGTGGGAAAGGCTGTCGGGAACTCGGTGGGAAATGGCGTCGGCGAATTTGTTGGTCTGGGCGTGGGGAATGCAGTCGGAAAGGCCGTCGGAAAAGCTGTGGGCGACTCCGTAGGATTCACTGTCGGAAAAGATGTTGGGAAAGATGTAGGAGAATCCGTGGGTGTTGCTGTCGGAGATGTCGTGGGCCATTCTGTAGGACTGCTTGTAGGGAATGTCGTGGGGAAAGCGGTCGGGAAAGCCGTGGGGAAAGCCGTTGGAAAGGAGGTGGGCGACTCCGTGGGCTTGCTTGTGGGAAAGGCCGTAGGCCACTCTGTGGGCCTGCGCGTGGGAAACAATGTCGGGAACTCGGTAGGAAAGGGCGTCGGAGATGATGTAGGAGAGGTTGTTGGGGCTTCGCTTCTGCCGAACGTCGGCGGCGTGCCCGCCCACCCAAAGGGCTGGGGCGTAGGCTGCCTTGTCGGGAAGGTTGTTGGATTTGATGTCGGGCGAGTTTCATCCGGAAAGGGCGCGAGCGTGGGTGACCAGGTCTCGACCCAGACGGTGGGATGTGATGTGGGCGCGGTGGTTCGTTCGGCTGTGACAGTGGGTGTTTCGGCGACGGTAGGGTACGGGATCTCGGGCGAGGCCGTGGGCGCGCTGGAGCTATCCTCCTCTTGGCAGTCAGCAGTGACCGTGCAGGCGCTCGCGGTACTGTACGAGCAGCCGGTGTAAAGGGCGCAAACGTCTTCGGAGAGAACATCGACGTTGCAGCCTCCAATAGGGATATCGTAGCATTTGCATGCTTCGGAAGCGGCGCAACTCGAAGCGTCATTGTCCCACTCGCAGCCGTTTGCGGCAATGCAGTCGCTCTCGGCGGAAAAGTCCGAGCATGAGGTCGAGCTGCCAAAGTCGCAGCTTTCTGGTCTATCGGAGACTGTGCCGATTTCAATGCCGTCGGTGTCGGCCGAGACGAGAGCGCCGCTATCGTTGCTACTAACGCTGGTCCCCCCCGTGGAGACGCTGACGGCGACTGCGACTACCACTGCGATGCCGACGAGCGCCACGCCTGCTTTGATGGCGCGCCTCGCGTTGTCGGAGAGGTCGTACCACCACGACCTGGACTCATCCATACGGTCGCGGATGGCGAGCATGCCCTCAGACATGGTTGTGGCGGCGCTGGAGCGAGATGCTGCTGCAGCGGCAGCAGCAAACGCAAAAGCACGTCAGCAGCTGCGTGCGTCCTTGCGTCCTTGCGTGCGTCCTTGCGTGGCCCCACTCGCTAGAGAGCTGGCTCCTCCTCGTTTGATTTCTGCTGTCTCGCGGACCGGCACGGGCCTCCGCTTCTCGCTCTTTTCTTTCCCCCCCCTACGTTTGTAAGCCCAGCTTCGATCAACGCTGACTCCGACGCGCGTGCACTTGAGAATGGATTCGCACGGGCGTCCTCTCCTCCTCGTACCCCCGATCCAGTCAGTCGATCGCTCGATCACTGCTTTGCTTTGCTTTGCTTTGCTCGCCCGACGAGGAGTCAATTTCTCCCTCACTCCCTCGCTCGCTCGGGCTCGGGCTCGGGCTCGGGCTCGGGCCGGGCCGCGCAGCCTCTGCCGGACCTGCCTCTCCCTCGCGGCCGCGCCGGGCTCGCAGGCGCTACGCTACGCTGCGCTGGGCGGGGCTGGGTGGGGCTGCGCTGCGCTGCGCCGCGCCGGGGCTGGCGCCTGGCTAGTTGGTTTTTGCGCGCCGCCCTTTCTTTGCCCGCTGCTGTGTGCCCGCTAGCTAGCGAGCTAGCCAGCCACAGCTAGCGAGCTGCTTAGCTGCTGCGCTAGCGAGCTCTAGCTTTCTGCTTTCTTGCTTTCGCCGCGCCTCCTGCACGCGCCGCTCTTTCTTTTCCCTTTTCTTTCTTTCTTTCTTTCTTTCTTTCTTTCCTGCTTTCCTGGGGTGGGCTCTGCTTGTTTGCTCTGCTTCGGCCTGCCTCTCTCTCTCTGGGCGCGGTCTCGCAGCGGCGGCTCGGGCACGCGCACGCACGCACGCTGCGCAGCAGAGGAGCGCTGCGTGGCTTGGCGTGGCTTGGCTTGGCTTGGCTTGGCTTGGCTTGGCTTGGCTTGGCTTGGCTTGGCTTGGCTTGGCTTGGCTTGGCTTGGATTGCCTCGCCTCGCAGAGGAGTGAGTGAGTGAGTGAGCGAGCGGCTGAGCGCTCGCTGAGACTCCGGCGTCACGGGCGAGGCGCGCCTGCTCCGCTGCGCTCTGTTCCGCTGCGCTCTGCCTCCGCTGCGCTCCGCGCTGCTGCTCGGCTCCGCGCGCTTGCTTCGCTCGACCTGCGCGCGCTCCTCGCGCGTCTGCGCGCCTCGCCCTCCGCCGCGTCCCTGCGCGAGCGCGGCTGGAAAGCTGGCTTGCCGCGCCTGAGCGATGCGCCAGATTTTCAAATCCACCCGCCGCGATCGATCAATCGCCCGCGCGCCCGCTCCGCGCGCTCCGCGCCGCCCGCTCCTGCTGCTCGCGCGCGCCTCCGCGCAGCCGCCTCTCCCTCCCGCCCCCCCCCCCCCCCCCCCCCGC
>KN805384.1:162659-183133 GCA_000818945.1 Schizochytrium sp. CCTCC M209059 | reverse complement strand
CTCCCTCCCGCCCTCGCTCCCGCCCTCGCTCGCCGCGTCCGCGCGGCGCGTGCAGCGTTTGCCGCGCCTCGCTCCTTCGCTCGGGCTCTGCTCCGCCTCCCTTCTCCTCCTTGTCCCTCTCTCTCTCTTCTCCGCTTGCTTTCCCTTTCCTGCCGGGCCTAAGTAGCTAGATCCAGGACGGCGAACTCGAGCCAGCGCACGGCCGACCCGCGCTGCCTGCGGCGTTGGCGGAATGAACGGAGCGGAGGCCGCCGCGGGAGGGAGGGAGGGCCGAGGAGGGACGGGCGCGGCGCGGGCTCGCTTGCTCGCTTGCTCGGGCTGGCCTGCTTCAAGATGCTTGGGCTTGCTCGGGCTTGCTTGCTTGCTTGCTTGGCCTGCTTTTTTGCTTGCCTGGGGCAAAGATAGCGAGCGACCGCCGCGAGGACGACGAGGCAGCCGCGCGGGGCGGGGCACGAGGGCGGCGGGGGACGGGAGGGCGAGGGCAGGGCGGGAAGGAAGGCACGGGACGGGAGGGAAGAGCGAGGGAAGGAAGAGGGACGCGGCGACTCGGAAACTCGCGCGGCCTCGTCCCGCCGCCGCCGCGCCGCGGTCTCTGCGCGAGCAGGGCTTCCCGCGCGCGAGAAAGAAACCGCGCGCCGCCGGATACTACGAGTTTAGGCAGACACGCGGCCGCTACGGACCGTAGCCACGACCGAGCCAGGGTAGTTAGATGGTGTGCATTATTCCCATTTATTTATCCAGGCCGAGCCAACAGGCCAACGCCGCCGGGCGCGAGGGCAAACGAGCGGCGCAGCGCAGGGCAGGCCGAGGCCTCTGCCACCGCCTGTGCTGCAACGCGCAGCCGCGGCAGGTTTCGCGCCGTGAGCCTCGGCGGGCAGTCTTCGCTGCTGCTGCTGCTGCTGCTGCTGCACCACCAAACACAGCTAACCAAGCAACCACCAATGGTTGGAACGAAGGTAAGAAAGGACCGAGGATAGCGCACTTGCCCGGCAAGATTCTCTACTTGTAGACGGCCTGCTGGCGACTGCCGGGACGACCAGAACAATAGAGCGAGCGCGACTGAACAAAAAACAAAAAAACAAACAAAAACAAAATGGAGGGTCCTTTTTTTCGTAGCCTAAGATGGAGCTCGAGTGCAGCGCATCCGAGTCTCCAACTATCCAAGCATCCACCCCGTCCGATGTGACGCTCGCGTGCCGCATGAAGAACCGAGGCGCAGGACGCCGAAACGAGCCCGGTCCTTGCGATGTTGGGCTTGACAGGGAAGGGAGTTCGCGACACGACTGGCTGGCTGTCGCCTGCAAAAAGGAAAGAAGGAAAGAGAGGAAGTTGGTTTCTTGGCGAGCACGCGCATCCAGGAAGAAGGAGCAGCAGCTGGCAGAGCGCAGTACTGCCTGCATACCAGCGACGACGCGCGTATGCCCGTACGTAATGCAATCAGGCGCGCGGCGTTCGTCGCTTCCTCCTTTTACCTCTTCATCTTTCTTTTGGTCGATGTGGCCGATGGCGCACACCATCTATCGATCGATCCTGGCGTCCTCCGCTCGACCAATCGACCCCCTCCCCCCCTCGACAACTGTGAGCGCCCAGGTATAGATAGAGATAGGCCTAGCTAGATTGATGACTCTGATGAAGGAAGTGTAGCACGCACGCACTGGCTGCCAAATGATCGGCCCGGGCCTCGATTGTTGGACGAGTGAGTGAGGCCTGGCGATCGATCATACGGTACGCAAGCGGGTGTGCACCGAGCACGACGCGCCAGCTCTGCCTGCTTGCGAGGCCACGCGAGGTCACGCGAGCAAGGGGTTGCAAGGTAAGCGAAAATGGTCACCAAAAAAAAAGCGAGCATTCGCAGTCATGTGGAAAGAAAGCTGCTATTGTTCTATTTATTCATGAAGATGGGTCCGAGGACGAAGTCGTCTGGGCAGAGTCGCTGTCGTCGTCAGAGTACGCTGTCGTGCTCGGCTTGCCGCTCCCTGAGGCGCCACGCTCACCGCTCTCTTGGCGGGCTCCCGAATTGCCAGAAGCAGCGTCGTCACTCTTCTCGTTGTCTTCCGAAGGACGCGTAAATGATCTGAGACATTTCGGAGTGGGCAAAGGATGCTTGTTTGCAATCTCGACAGCCATGAAAATGGAGCCAATCAAGAACGAAATTGAACCCCAAAAGGAAGACAAGTACGAGCCATACGTTTGACAACAAATCGTCTCTCCATTGGAGTTGACTATGATGCCGAAAATAGCACACAAGAGAAAACCCAGGCCTCCAATGGAGTTGAAAAAGCTGCTGTACCAGCCGAGAGAGCCCAAATTGGGCACATACCAAGTGTACTGCGTCTCGAGCATCAGCACAATTGGCGCATAAAGAAAACAACCCGTACTAGCGATGCGAAAACCGTAGACGAAAACATCGAGGAGAATGAAATTGGTGCTCGGGATGACAGTGTCGCTGGCGTCGAAAATCGGAAGCTGCATTGTGTTGGTGAAAAGAAACATGGCGCTCCCGATGAACTGGACACTCGCGGCTCGCTGGCCGGAATCCTCAAACTTGAGTGCAAACAGGTTCCACTTCTTGCGTCCCTTTTGAATGCGCGGAACCTGATGCAGCATCTGGTTGTAGTCCTCGTAATCTGTCTTGGACAGCCGGTAGCCGAATTCCAGCTCGGGCTGCGGATTGATGGCCTCGAGCAACTGAGCATAGGCTCCCACCAGAAAGACAATGCTCCCAATGAATCCAAATACACCTGTGAGAACCGTCTTCTTTGTCGTACTTTCCGGAGGAAAAAGATTATAGTAGCCCTGCGCGATGAACAAGATCGATCCCCAGGCAAAGGTATGCGCGACCCACCATGAGACGTTGCTCGGTTCCACGTTGAGCAGTTTGAGGTCGTGGCGCTGAATGTACGTGTTGTCGGACTCGGTGTTCACGGTCGGGAAACGGTTTTTGCGGTGACTTCGCGAGTCCCATACGAATTCTCCGTCAAAGTCGTCCGGGTGAAAAACCACCTCATGGTCGCCTCGCTGCTCAAGGCTCGTCACCTGCTCGGGAAGTTTGTCGAGATTGTCAACATCACGGAGACAGCGCAAGTCCTTGTCCCCGCTCTTGGCTGCTCGCTGCGCGTCTTTTACATTCATGCGCTTGCTGTGTTTCGAATCGCGTTTCGAATGTTCTGAGGAGCGCCCCTTGTCTCTATCATTGCCATTTTCGTTCTCTTGAGCGTCCTGATGGTGGCGACCGTGTTCGAGGTCGTCCACCCGTCGATAGTCGCTTTGCTCGTTGTCGCCAAGCATTGTATCGCAGGTCAGAACGCAAGAAAGACCTTTGCGAGATTGTGCGTGCGTGGTCTTTTCCGCTTTGCTTGGACCCCCCGCCAGCCAGCAGCAGCGGCGGCCAGATTCACGCTCGCGTCCCCCGAGCGGGTTCGTTCCCCGTGGTCCCCGCTGCCCCTGCGGATGACGCTCTCCACCACAGCACTCTCTCAGTAAAGCCGCATTTCGTGCGCTTTCCGCCACCCACCGGAGCAGGGGCCATCCAATTCCACGTTGCCGCAGATCTCGGAACCACGCGGACGGCTCCGCCGGGCTCAGCCTCGATCGACGGGCCGACCAAACTGCCGCGCGGCCGCCTGCCTGGGCGGTGGTGGGCAACAACGCCGTGCAAGCCGCGGCATCCGTCAGCGAGCCTGGGCAAAGGCGACATGGTCGACGGCCGGGAGAAAGAGTGGAAACCCGTAGTAGGCCGATTTATTTGTCTTTCTCATTTAAATAATCAAGTCCAAGTTACTTCATCGTCACGAAAGCTGGACTATTTCGAGCTTGCAACTCGTCGGCCGAAAGCCACTTCTTCCTCATCGGCGCGGCGAAGGCGAAGGCGAAGGCGAAGGCGAGCAACTCGAGCTCGTCCACCGACGCCCTCGCGTGCATGGAAGCGCTGAGAAGTTTTGAAGAAGCCCGGAACGTTGTCAAGCGCGCCGTTGCGGCGTTCTCTGCTCACGAAAACACACTCTAGACTTTCCGTCATGCTACTTAAGGCAGACGGCCACTGAAGCCGGGATCGTCGCGTTGTTCCACGCACGCCTTCGCTGCTGCCACTGCCGCCTGCTGTGCGAGGCAGGAGCACGTATGTGCATGGAAGGAGCGACTTTGGCGTGGTTGATTGGCGATGGCTTGCCGCGTCAATGGCCATGGTGGGTGTGGATGATAAGGGGGACCAACAGGACGTCGATGATGACAAGAATTGAGACGAGGATGGTGATGACGCAACGAGGCTGACACTGTAGCCCACGTTCAACCGCAACGGGGCTGGGCTGGGCAGGGCACGGCAGGGCACGGCAGGGCAACCCGGTCGCGACGCGGGGAAGCCTCCGAGGAAGCTTCAGGGACTTCCTTGTCCGTGCAGTGCTCTCTGCCTTACTTGATGCGCAACGGGACACTGGCAGGGAATGTTCGGGCTCCGTCCGTGAGGTCGAACCTTTGGGCTGCGGCGTAAAGCTTGGCTGAAAAGAGTGCAGAAGAACAGTCGACCCTAGCCAAACCGGTGAGGCCTTGCCTGCGGTATGACCAAGGAGTTGAACGGCATTGTACGTAGCTGTATGGCATGATCGAACGTAGTTGAAATGGAATTGCGCGTAACCCTTCGTGGAAAGTGGCGTCTTCGACAACGTGCTCGAGCCTGAGATTGCAGGCGATGAATGATACCAATAAGGGTGCAAAGTTTGATGAGAAAACGCAGGAGGTGACCTCTCTCGTTGCGATTATTGCCCAGATCAGCCGAGCGAGAAAAAAAGTATTCGTGCAGCTGATCATGTGCTAGGTACGATATAACTGTCATTAACGACGACTTTGTACGACAAAGCACGCATTTTTGACGAAGAGTGAGGATGCTTTCCAACTGGCAAAGACACGATGTGGGATTCTGGCTCAAACAAAGTACATGGACCTGCACGTGATTGGTACGGTGGCATTAATTCGGGCGCCTTTGACCGCGTGCTTGAGACTGAGATGATGGCATTATCTTGGGTGCTATTGGCCCCGTGCTCGAGCTTGAGATTGCAGGCCATGAATAATACCGATGCGAATGCGGAATGTAAAGAGTAAATGCAGGGTTCGATCTCTCTCATTCCGATTCACAGCCGAATTAGGTCAAGCGAAGGAGCGCATTCGTCGAGCTAATCGTGTGACAGCTGCGAGAGAACGGGCATCGTCTCGAAAGACGAGCTACCCACTCATGGTGAAAAAGGAGTGCTCATTTCAACTTCCGAAAACACGATGTCTCAGGCCTAGGACACACAGTTATGGCGATGTAGTCGCAGCAATGGTGTCGAGCCAAATTTATCGTGTGGAGGGAAGGGCTAGGCTATCTCATGAAAAGCGCTGGCTCGCTCCTAGCCAGTTGAAAGCAATGCACATAGTAAATGGGGGCCCAAAAGTCATGAAAGATGGCCGCAACGTAAATCATGCTCTCCATCTTCAATACCCCAAAAAGCGTGCGCGAAAGGCCTGGTGTGCACACAGTTTCGAAAAAAGTCCTCTGCCATTCCTGTAGCTTTCAACAGAGGAATCTTATCTTCAAACATATCCAAGAGCACTTCGTGCCCCGGCATTCAACTCTGCGGGAGACATCAACCCCTTCCTTCCTTGGAGTCAGTCACGCCAGGCCTCTCATATACATACTCCCACCTTGAAACCAAAATGGAGTGACCCAAAACGTACTCTCTACCCCCTCTTACAGCCCCGCCTTCGCCTTCTACACCGTCAAGGCGACCGCCGATTAGGGGTATCTTGAATGTTATCAATGCAGCCCAGGCAGGCGTCCGCACGTGCACGCTCGGGGCCCGTGCCACTTAAATCAAATCAACTTCGAACCGCGGCGCCGACCGCCGTCGCGCCTCTCCTC
The DNA here is from genome assembly GCA_000818945.1 of Schizochytrium sp. CCTCC M209059. Lineage (NCBI taxonomy): Eukaryota > Bigyra > Thraustochytrida > Thraustochytriidae > Schizochytrium > Schizochytrium sp. CCTCC M209059. The sequence continues at coordinate 177,240 of KN805384.1, read as the reverse complement.
TCCTCTCCTCTCCTCTCTTCCGCACGAGCGAGCGAGCGAGCAGGCACGTACGCGCGAGCGAACGCCTGGGCCGAGCACTCGTTCACTCGTCTCCCGAGTCGTCGCCCGAGTCGCTCATTTCAATCAACCCCGGCTCCCTCTCTCTCTCTCTCTCTCTCGTCTCGGCCATACCGCGACCCGCGCTGGGAGATCGCGCAAGGCGACCGACCGCGCGAGGCGTACGAGGCGCGCGCGGGCGGGCGGGCGGGCGCGCAGACGCTCATCGCGGCGAGGGAGCGCGGCGAGGGAGCGCGGCGAGCGGCAGCCGCTCTCGCCCCGGCGCGAAGGAGGAGCTAGCTGCGCGCGGGACGGCGGAAGCAGGGCGCGGAAAAGAGCGACGCCGAGCATGGCGTCCCGCGCCGCGACGACGGCGACGCTCGAGGACGCGAGCGAGGGATCCTCGCGCGCGGGCGCGGTCCGCGCGTGGTGGGCGGCGCGGAGTTTCCGCGGCAAGCTGCTCGTCGCGGGCGGAGGCCTCGTGGCGGTCGTTGTCGTGATCGCGGCAGCGGTCGGCAGCTCTGCGCAAGCCGAGGTGGCCACGGCGACGTCGGGCCAGGGGCTCGACGAGGGCTTGTTCGAGATCGGCACCGCCGACGATGAGACGAGCGGGAGCAGTGATGGTGATGATGATAGTACCACGACTCTTGCTGTCGAGTGCGACTTCCCGGGCCCGAGCTGTGAGGTTGATGCTGAAAATATCACAGCAGCGGCACTCTTGTGCGCAGCATATTCAGGGTGCGCGTTCGATGAGGCACAACAGACGTGCACGGTCATCGAAGCTTGTACATGTTTAAATACCCCTGTAAGTGAGTGCGATTCGCTCGACGGCGACGAGGATAGTTGTGATCTGTATGAAGGCTGCGAATACGACAATTTAAACGAGCTGTGTTCGCCGCTGGCGGCCTGTGAGGATGCTCTCACCGAGGCTCCTACAAGCCCTACGCCTTTGAGGACCTTGGAACCGACAATGCCAACGATGCGGCCTACGCCATCACCAACCATGGCTCCAACGCCGCCGACAGCCTTACCAACATCCTCGCCAACAATGGACCCGACTGCATTTCCAACAAGTTCACCAACTCAAACGCCTACGCAGACACCAGAGCCCACGCCCACAAGATGGAGCTATTAGAATAGAACTTGCCTGTTCAGACGATCCTTTGTCCGTCACAGCTGCCTTGATTTGATGTACAATCGCTGTGGCATTGCACCTGGCATTGCGCATCAAATCAGCTCAAACAAACTGAACTATAGATAAAATACCACCAAATTGCAACTGACTGTGAAGGATTGGTACTTCCTGACAAGGCTATTGATGCTCATTGGCTAAACGACTTCTCTTGGCATCGCATCTTACACAACCTTCGGGAACCACATCCGTTATACGTACACAGTGGTGCACGCATGTGAAGTGCATTGGATGACTTTTGGCTCGGCAGAAGCGTTTCGTCCGGCGAGCTTATACCAGACGTCCGTCCGTAAAGCGGCGCTTCAGAACAACGCCTCTCGCTCACATCTCATGCTAGGCGTAGTCCTAACATGGGCTTGGCCAGACGATCCGTTGACGGAACCAGGGCCGAACTACTACGGAACCTGGTCCCAAGTTCGCCTTTCGTCTCGCTGAATTGACCAACCTCGCTCGCCCCTTGCGGTGCTTCGCTTTTTTCATCATTTGACTTGCTTGCGCCGGCCAGTAGCAAAGCAAGGCGATCGTTCGCCCTTTGTTTATGGACAGCAATGCTCTTTAGGCGTAGTAGGGTTGCTTGGAGCAACGAGTTGCTAGTGCCTGGCTGGCTGGCTGGCTAGCGAGTTGTGAAACTTCCACCGGTCATCATCTCTCCGCAGGTGGTAGGCCATTCATAAGAGGGTCTTGTTGTGTGTTGCTGTCTGTAAGTAGAACGTGTATTTTCTCAAATAAAAGCGCAGAACCTTGAACGACCTTTTCTCCGCCCCAATACTCGAAAGCGGAACAAGGACGCGGACGCGGACGAGGACGAAGACGAGGACGAGGACGAGGACGAGGACAAGCACGAGAAGGAGGACGAGGACGAGGACGAGGACGAGGACAAGGACGAGGACGAGGACGCACCACCACCACCACCACCACCACCCCCACCACCACAACAACAACAACAACATCGTTTCGACGACGACGACGACGCTGCCGCTATTGCGTGAACGAGCCTTTTATTGTTGTGGACGATAATTGGAAGCCTTTGCTCTGAGAAATACTTGTACCAATCAACTCAGTTCAAGCAAGTAGCTTGGTCTGTATAAAGAAAGACCTTTGCTTGGAGACAAAAACCTTGGTCTGCACTTTGTGCGGCGCAAGGTTCTATCTAAGCTTTTCGACCTCTCACGACGCAACGCCTCATGGGTCTCTTGGGAACGCTGGTGGGTGGTACACGCAAGGCTAGCTCGAGTGATGCAGACACGCCCAATTCGTCTTCAAATTCACCATCACTTACCACTACCGAGACAACTTCGAGCATTAAAACTTCTCGCCCTCGCGTGCTGAGCGCATTTGGAAAGAGAGGTGAGGAAACAAGCCTCTCGGTTGACACAACCGATGCTTCGACGGAAGAGGAATCGAAAGCTAGCTCGCCGCGCTTTGCACCGCGTCTGCCAACCTTTCTAAAATCGGGACTCCAAGCTGTTACTGCCGGAATTTCGCAAAAGTCCTCGAGCGGCGCCAAACGAGATGCTCGCCCACGTGCAGCGACTGCAACGGCGTCAGACCTCGAGTCTTCCTCTTCGAGTCCATTGGCATCGCGGCCAATGTCCGCGAGCGTTGGCGGGGCCTTGTCGAGCGAGCAAATTCATCTTGTTGCGGTCGAGCCCCTGGCTTCAGGAGCGACGGCCTCTTCCCCATCAACACCCAGCCGGCTGCTTGGAGCCGCGGAATTTGAAGGCGATGGAAAGGGTGAAGGCACGGAGGGATCGAGCGATAAGCGTCCTCCATCTCAATCAAAGGGAGATGTATCTCCGCAGTCCGCAAAAGGACGGCATGGAAGCTTCTTCTTCGTCACAGGCGCAAAGTGGAGTCCGCCAACGAGCCCAACCGGGGACCGAAAACGAGGGTCGAACTTGGGTGTTCTTTCGAGTCTTGACCTCGACTTGCATCGCAAGCCACGAAACTCGAGCGGCTTGAAAGAAACGGTGCTGGAGCGCTTTGAGCACGCTGAGGAGCTTCGCAAGCACCGTAACACCAAGTTGTGGTGCTATTGGGGCATGTCCAAAGAGCACAAGGAGCTGGAGTTCATTCGTAACTGGAAAACTCAGCTCGTCACGCGGTCCGGGGCACTCAAGCAAACATGTCGGCACGGATCGCTCGATAGCGCGGAGCGGCGCAGCACGTGGCTGTCAATGGCAGACGTCAATGTAGTGAACAAGACGTTCAAGAACACGGTCACGACATATGATATCGTCTTTCGCGAAAAGGTTGCCTCTTGCCCAGGATGCAAAGAGCTGCACATGGACCATTTGCACAATTTTGGGGCTCGGTTTCTTCGCAACGGAGGTTCGTTGTGGTCCGAAAACCTCTTTGAAAAGCACTTGCTTGCGCCAGAAGGCATCAAGTGCGCCAAGCGACTGATGCTGGTTCTTCATGCAAAGTGGGCCATTGACTACTGTCCGCAAATTCCAGACATGGTGTGCATCTGTCTCTTGTATCTAACCGAGCAAGAAACCTTTGCCGTCATTGACGGCATTCTCGCCAGATCGCGGGCTTCGAAGCGCTGGTCAAGCGACACAGAAGGCCTTTTGGTGATTCCTGTCGGCAAGGCGGACGCCCTCGTCTTTGTGCGCACTTTTGTCAGTCTGTTCAAGGAGCGACTTCCGGCGCTTTACCGAAACCTCCTCGATCTCGGTCGAGACGCAGATGAGCTGGACCAAGTGGTCCTCAATTGGTTTGAGCGTTTCTTTGTTGGCACGTTTCCGGTGCGGTACGTGGTACGTATCTTTGACTGCTACATGGTGGAAGGGCCCAAGGTACTCTACCGTGTTGCCTTGACGCTGCTAAAGAACGCTCGCTCGCAGCTGCTGGTGGAGTGTGCGAAGCGAAAGCGAGGTGAGGTGGCTCTTTCAGAAATTATCGAGGGCGTCCTTCGCTCACTGGGTGTGGCCCCTGACCAGCACAATCATCATTCGCGATCCGCACACACAATCGAAAAGCAAGGATCGCGGTCGCCATCGTATCGTTTGCTCGACTTTTCTTCGACAGCGGAGGGCGGTCCTCTTGCAACAAGTTCGCGAGGCTCGCGAGCCTCGCGGATATCGAACCTTTCCAAGGAATCTTGGGCACCGCCATCGTCGGAGGCTTCAACATCTTCCCTTGGCAAGCTACACGATCTCTTTCCGAGCCAGAGCATGGTCGACGCTTTCATTGAGGATGATGAAAAGGCTTCAGGCAGTGAAGTGAACGACGGCGGCGGCTCGGCGTCGAGCTCGGATTCCTCGTTGGACGGTGTTGTCGTCAAGAATGAGGCCGCAATTGAAGCCGAAAGCGCCATGGAAACGGGAAGTACGAAAAGCACAGAGGATCGTTTTCTCGACATTGTTCGATCAACGAGCCTCAGTGCACATGTTACACGGCAGGATTTCGACGATGATGACGACTTGGATCGCGAGGAAGGCCTTTTGTCGCCGCGGTCTCGCCAATCACCGGGCTCTCCTCGCTCGACGAGCAGCAGATTCCTGCCTTCGAGGCCAGGCTCCAGGAGCGGACCCCGTGAAAACCTACTTGCAGCACAGTCGGAGCGTTTCACTGACGTCTTCGGCGTTGACGCTGACGGTGAGGTGCTTGATGATCCGGGATCGCCCATGTCACCTCGGTTTCTAAAGTCCGTGCAGCTGGAACCCATGTCCATGATTGAGGGCGCCTCGACGGCCGAGTACAACATTGCCGCGAACAATTTGACTTTGCGCGCGCGACGACACTCTGCTCCACGTGGTGTCATTCCATTTGGGCTCGATGCGCAGGCGCCTCCAGAGAATCAAGTGATTGTGGTGGAGAAAAAGTACGGCTCAAAGACATTTTACAGCGAGAGCAGTCTGTACAAGTCGGATTCTGTGGCGGGCGCTGCACTGATGGAGCGTATGATTGGCGCGGATGTTGCCAACACGCGGCTGCTGCACGCGCCGCAGCAAGACAGCTTTGAATTTAAAGTGTTCCTCTCGGGTTGCTTTTCGTGGCGAAGCATCAAGCGCAAGTCTCTGGCCAAGTACGACGAGACGAGCCGTCGCATTGTGAAGGCAGACCCTTTTGCGCGCATTTCGGATCCTGTTCCCACATTGCACTTTCCTCGCCATTTCCTGGATCAGTCGGCGATTCTGAAAAGCGTCGACATGGCCACGCGACTGGTGGGTTGGCTTCCGCTCAAGGCGCAGTACAAACTTTTCCGCCAAATCAAGCTCTTGTACACGACTGATCGTGATGGGCGTAGCCTGGATGCTTTGTACGAGGCGTGCGGCAAGCATCACGTGACCTGGACGATTCTTTTGATTGAGTGTCTTCCGGAAAAGGGCCCCAAGGGCGAACAAGGAAGCGGTCGAGGGCGAAGTACAGTGGTCGGAGCCTTTTCTTCGAAACCGCTGGCGGTTCCATCGCGTGAATCGGCACAATTTCATGGTGACGATCATTGCTTTTTGTTCCGCCTGGAGCCGCGTTTCGCAGCAGCGGCCTGGAAGCCTCCATCGGCAGCCTTGCCTTCAGCAATGTCGACGACGCAGGCCTCGGATTCCCGAGCTTATACGACTCGATCACAGCTGCAGGCAACTGCAAGTCGGGACAAGTCTTCGAGCTCGCTGCAGTCGGCAACGGCCTCGGCCTCTGCGCAGGCAACAAGCGCGGGCAAGACGGAAAATTTTGGACGCCGGCTCTTCCGGACGCCGAGCTTTCGAAGCACGCGCACCATCACCTCCTCGCTTTCAATATCGTCCACGCATTCTGCTTCAAAGTCCGCGAGGGGAACTTCAGGAGGTGCGATTTACGCCGGACCTGGAACAAGCGAAAGTACTCTTTTGCGGCCTCATGGGCCCAGAAGCGTGTCGTCAACGCAGCTCGTAGGGAGTCAACTGAGCGATGGTTCGGATCTGGCGTCACCGGGATCTGGATCGGAGGCTCCAACTGCGCGTCAGGCCTTTCTTGCAGAGCAGTTGGACGAGGTTGTCCATTTGCAGGAATCTGCCGCGCGGACGCGCTTTGTAACGTGCTCGATACGATCGATTGAGTTTGGTGGCCGAAGCACAGCATATGTGTCAAAGCAAGGCAAACGCGTGACGCGCGAGGAGATTCAGGATATGAGTGACGAGCAGTTTTCGGCGCTCGAGTTGAAGAAGGAATTGGCAGGGCCTGGACTCACGCTGGACCAGCTCTTGGATGAAGCTTCGAGCAGCTGGTGCCCTGCCTACGAGAATCGCCCGCTGTGCATGTCTACGGACGTTGTCTCGGCGCTTTCGACGGACCTCATACGCAGCTTTCGAATGGGCACCGTCGAAGTCTTTGGTATTTAGAATCTACCTTCTTTTTAATATAAATGTGTACCTACACACACAAAGGTCATTTTGTTCTTCTTGTGAGAAAATTGTTCCTCTTCCAAAGTAGATATACACTGTTTGAGTGAAAAACGAATCAAGCACGCGTTGCAGCATGAAATGTTACGTTGTGACGTGGCGCAAGCTTATATGGTGGGGAATCGAAATGACGCGAAGAAAAAGGAGGGCCACTGCATTGGTAAGGTCCAATCTTGACAGCAACTAGTTCATGTGATTTATTGAACATTAAAAGTGTAACAGCTCTCGTACCATGACCTAGGCTAGCACGGCCTAGAGACTTGTGATCATCGTCCGGACAGACATGCAAGGTGACGAGAGCATCGAATTTTACTAGCAAAATCAATTTGTTTTGGTCGACCCGAAAGTACCCTAGTATACATAGTACTATAAGTAACCCATTTCAAACGGAAGACCACTCTATGTGCATCATTTCATCTTTGCGAATGGAGTTATATCCTCTCTTTCTATCGTAGCGCTCACAGGGTACATCAAGTCTCTTGCCTCTTTCCCTTGCCCAGCACCTTTGAAGTTTTCAAAGTCTCGAAATAGAGCTCGTTGTTCTCGATTGTGGTGAATGGAATCGATGGTGGGGGAAGGGAGGTCGGCCAGACCTTGACGCTCATTCGCATTGAGACAATCTAGACCTAGCGCGGTGCAGCCTTCACCGCACTTTAGTGGCTGGCAGTCTGAGATTTTCAGTAAGATTGTTGATCGATTTCCCTTTTGTCCCTGTTGTGCTACAGAAGGCGTTTCTTTTCTCCGATGCAGAAAAGTGAGTGCTCATGTCTCTCCCGTCCGGATAGTCGAAGTTCCCCCACCCGCCAGCTGTTCGCTCTGGCGGCTTCCTAAGTGCCGCGTTTGATACTGTTCGGCCCTGGCGGGGTAGCAAAGGGGAAGGGAAGCGTGATGAAGCGAGCGAGCGAGCGAACGCGCGGCCTGGCTTGCACTTCGTTCAAAAGCCTGCCAGTCAGTCACTGTCATTGGCGGTTTGGCTGGCTCGCACTCTTTGGCCATTTTCATTCTTATTTCTTTTTCGGCGCAATCGCGGCGCGTCGATCGGCGACGGCGCTCGACAATGGCAGAGCAATGATTAGAAGGTGCGGTAAGGAGATTCGTAGATTGGTGGAGGAAGGTAGATGAAAGAAAAGCAAACCCATGGTATCCATTCCTCCACCCCATCGATGCGCCCAACCACACCTGACCCCAGGCCAGGTCATGATGGCTTGCTGGCTGTCTGTTTGTCGCGTCGCAGTCCTTGAAGGCTTGCGAAAAAGCTGTCGTCCGGAGGCTCCCGCCGAAGTGCCGACGCTGCTGTCAGCGCTGAGCCTTGACGAGAGCCCATACGGGACGACTTGCTTCTCCTGCGCGAGAGTTTTCAGGGGAAAACACGGATTGTTTCGAAACGCAGCCAGAGTTGGTTTGTTTCGTGCTTGGTCGGTCGGTCGGTCGGTCGCTCTCCCTCCTTGCCTGCCATTTTGGGAGGAGTTTATCGGTCTGTTGCTCGAGGAACACGAGCCTGGAGCGATCCTTGGGTCAATGAAGGATCGCCCAAGGCATGCGTGCATGCATGGCACGGAAGAGAGAGAGGTGAGAGCGACTGACGCGCGATGATTCACCCCACACCCGGTTCCCGTGGACACGGCCAAGGCTGAATTGCGTGCGTGAATAAATGCAAGCCAGGGTTGGGCAGGGCAGCAGACATGAAGGCCGGAGTCACCATTCCTGGCGTGGAGAGCCCTGCTCCTACATCAGCAGCGGCAGTGGCGCGGCGCTATAGAATAGAAAATAAAGCCTGGAATGAATGGCGTGCTCGAGGTGTCTTTCCCGCACCTCGGTGTCGGTCTTTCAATGCAGTCAGTCCCCACAGGCGCGAATGTGGTCTGGCAGCGGTAAGGCGGCAGCAGCGGCAGCGGCGGCGGGTGCTCTTGCAACAGCAGATTGATTGCGCGCTTTCATTCACTGCTGAGGTTGTCACCCGGTAGACGGACGCCACCACTCTCTCTCTCTCTCTCTCTTGGTGCTTACCGCACTTGTCGCTCCGCCCCTCGATGAAATGGCCCTCGAGAAGTAACGAATCCTTGAGTTCGTTCGTTCATTCGTTCGCTCGTTCGCTCGTTCGCTCGCTCGCACGCTTCTTCTACGTGTGTCCTTGCCCACTGCAACTCGTACACTGCAACTCTTGATGCGTGGTCTGGCTAACTGCCTCTCGAACGCGCGCGCTGGCTCGCTCTTGCGACTGTGACTGCCTGAGTTGAGTGACTAGCTCCCGGCACGGCTGTCCCGTTGATTCGTGTGCAGCGGCATCTTTGCGCCTCGCACCCAAGACACGCGGTTGCGAAGGAAGCACGAGAAAGGACTTTTTCCAACAAACCGACCAAGCATCGACCGCCAAGTTTGAACGAAGTGTGAGCCAAGGACAGTTGAAAGATGATGCAAATTGACACACAATCAATGTGAGAACGATTGATCGATCATGATTGATTGCTCGATCGATCGATCGTTCGTTCGGCCGGTCGGTCGGTCGGCCCGCCGGGCCTTCATCCGGAGTTCCGCGCCTGCGACATCATGCATGCATGGGTGGACCACGCAAACCGCCCGCCGACACCGCGTGCACAAACTGGCGTCTGCCTGCACATCTCTCTCTCTCTCTCTCTCCGAGTACCCGCGCCTCTTTCTGTGATTCTACTCCCAATCACCTCCACGCTTTGCCTTGCGTTGCCTTGCGTTGCCTTGCGTTGCCTTGCGTTGCCTTGCGTTGCCTTGCGTTGCGTCGCGTCGCATCGCGTCCGTGGCGCGTCGCGTGGCGTCGCGTCGCTGCGGAAATGCCATTTCCTGTGCGAGAATTCTGTGCCGGCCGCCGCCGCGTGTCCCCCCCGTGTGCGGAGTAAGCTTTTACCGCCGCTCGCTCCGTGGGCCGTCGGAGCCGGACGCGAAAGCCCGCTCCGCCAGGCGCCGGCGCGTCAGCGGCGCGTCATGCTCGCGGCTGCTGCTCCCTCTGCCGCGCCTGCCTCGCGAGGGCCGCGCATGAATGAACCGATGAAGCCTTGGGAAAAAGGAAGCCAGGCGGGCGTCGCAAGCCGGCCGCCCTGCCTGCCTTCCTGCCTTCCTGCCTTCCTTCCCCCGCGCTGTGCGGCCACTCGGGCCGCGGCGCGGCGCGCTCCAAGTTCGAGGACTCGGAGCTCTTCGGACGGACTCCAGGTTCTTCGGCGTCGAGCGCCGAGACGTCGATGGGAGCGCGGACGCGAGCGCGCTTTTGCTCGCTTGCTCGCCGGCTGCGTGACGGGCGGGTGCTGCGCGCACGCCTCGTCGGCGTGCCTGGCGCGGGTGGAGGCTGCCAAATTCAACGCGCACGCACGCACGCACGCACGCACGCACGCGGGCGAGGCGGGCTTCGCGACGGTTGATCGGTCGAGGAACTCGTTTGGAGTGATTGATTGATTGATTGATTGATTGATTGATTGATTGATTGATTGATTGTCTGGTTGCCCTTGGCGGACTAAGAGAAATGCACAAGCGTTGGAATGTTTGATTGACCTGCGTGCCGCGTTGTCTTGGCAGCTCGTCGTGGCTGGCTCGCAGGTGGAGGCGCGGGACCTCGGCGTTCCACTTCCGCACGCCCTCCTTTCTCTTGCTCTCTCTCCCTATCGCGCGGCCCGCAACCTTCTGCGACCTGGCTAGCCGTCGTGATCACGTTCCTGAGCGATGGAACTTCTTGCCTGATCACTTACCTGTGGAAAGAGGAAGAAAGAGGGAAAGGAGGAAGGAATGCGGGATGCAAGTCATATGTATATAGTTATAGAAAATTCCTTTCTTTTATTCTATTCTGTTCATTGTTTAACTAATTTTTTGTGCGGTTGCAGCTCATCATGCGTAAAAGGCTTCCCACAAAAGAATGTTTTTTCTTTCTTTTTTCTCTCTTTTTTCTTTCTTTTTTCTTTTCTTTTCTTTTCTTTTCTTTTCTTTTCTTTTCTTTTCTTTTCTTTTCTTTTCTTTTCTTTTCTTTTCTTTTCTTTTCTTTTCTTTTCTTTTCTTTTCTTTTCTTTTCTTTTCTTTTCTTTTCTTTTCTTTTCTTTTCTTTTCTTTTCTTTTCTTTTCTTTTCTTTTCTTTTCTTTTCTTTTCTTTTCTTTTCTTTTCTTTTCTTTTCTTTTCTTTTCTTTTCTTTTCTTTTCTTTTCTTTTCTTTTCTTTTCTTTTCTTTTCTTTTCTTTTCTTTTCTTTTCTTTTCTTTTCTTTTCTTTTCTTTTCTTTTCTTTTCTTTTCTTTTCTTTTCTTTTCTTTTCTTTTCTTTTCTTTTCTTTTCTTTTCTTTTCTTTTCTTTTCTTTTCTTTTCTTTTCTTTTCTTTTCTTTTCTTTTCTTTTCTTTTCTTTTCTTTTCTTTTCTTTTCTTTTCTTTTCTTTTCTTTTCTTTTCTTTTCTTTTCTTTTCTTTTCTTTTCTTTTCTTTTCTTTTCTTTTCTTTTCTTTTCTTTTCTTTTCTTTTCTTTTCTTTTCTTTTCTTTTCTTTTCTTTTCTTTTCTTTTCTTTTCTTTTCTTTTCTTTTCTTTTCTTTTCCATTTCATTTTTTAATTTCTTCCAAGTCTTTCCCTCTCGAACCAACAGAGAAAGAAGAAAAATAAAAGATTGTTTTTCTTTTTTCAGTTAATTTTCTACTTGTCCGCCCTCAGGCCCGCATCTTCCTTCCCAATCGATGTTTCCTGCCTTCTCCTTTTAGTCTTTGGCCCCAACGCACTTTCCACAGCAGTAGGGACGGATGCGCCCCCTTCCACTGGCCCATGCGGGCCCCCTCTCTGCACGCCAGCGTAAGAATGCAGGCTCAGGCAGGGAAAGCAGGCTGGCTGGCAAGAAGAGCAGGCTGGCAGACAGGCAGGCAAGCAGGCCGAAAGACTCGAAAGACCTCGCCGCCCGCCACGACAGCTCACCCGAGCGCCTCGCGTCGCCTTGCTCTGCCTCGCTGCGCCTCGTTGCGCCCCGCCGCGTCAAAAGTGTAAATAAAGCAAGGCCCGCTCCTCATAACGGCGAAGCCGCGAGTTCTCAGGCCCGCCCCTGTTCTCCGCGAGACGCTGGCTGGCTGGCTGCCTGCCTCGCCTACCAACCAACCAACCAACTAACCGGCCTCCCTTTTCCGCAGCCTGGCCGTGCTGCCTGCCACTGTGGCTTGCGGCAGCGAGCCAGTTGCTGCCCCCGCGGGGCGCTTCGTGCTGCTGTACTGCGCGCCTCCCTCCGCGCGGCGCAACGTCGGTCTACCGCCGTCCGCACGCTCGGATCTTATCAGATCACGCCCGCCCTGCAGTCTCTAGCTCGCCAGACCGTGACTTTGATCGATGTATAGGCCACGTCACACTCGCCCTCCGTCCGGGTCAGGCGTCCGTCTGACTTGATCCGGCCCCGCGGCGCGCGGCACGGCGCTTTCTTTCTGCACTGGCTTCCTGGCGGCCCCAAGCAGCGTCGTTCTGTATTCGACAGACGTCGCTGTCGCGCACAGTGGCAAGCATGCAAACAGTGGGACTGGCAGCTCAAAAGGAAAACCGTGGCCCCAAAGTCTCAAAGTCCCGTCGCTGGAGGCGGGCAGGCAAGGGAAGTCGAGAGGACCCGCGCGCGGATCGCGGAGCGGAGCCGAGGGACGCTCGCTCGCTTGTCTGCTCGCTCGCCTGCTCGCTCGCCTGCTCGCTTGCGGAGACGCGGAGGCACGGAGCGCCGACGCGGTTTGGATTTCCACCCACGAGCGCAGCGGTTTGCTGCAGGTTGGTCGGGAAGAAGAAGGTAGGAAATGGGAGTGGAAGAAAGACCCGAGCGACCAAGGAAAGACTCGCCACCTGTTTCCACGCATGCCGCGCCAGGTTCGCGAGAGGAAGCCAGCCAGCCTCTCCTCTCGAAACGGCGAGACGGGAAGCAAAGGCAAGGATCAAGCCGCGCGACCAACCGACCGACAGACAGAGCGAGCGGCCAATTTCTTTGTTTGAGTGAGTCCCGCCTGCGGCGCTGCGTTTGGGGCTACTTCTCGTTAAACTTCTTCTCTTGCCTACACAAAATGGACAGTGCGGCATGGCATGGTATGACAGGCGAAGCAAGCGAGCAGGCACGTAAGCTTCCCGCGACCGCCATATGGAAAGAAACAAAGAACCGTGGCGGCCCAACAGGTTGCCCGACTCAAGATCAGTAACCATGGTGGCCGGCAAGGACCCCCCCCATCCACGACGGGGACGCCTCAGCCACCACCCACGCACGCACGCACGCCGAGTTCGCATGCATGGATGTACATAAGTCTTACTCCGTGACCCCCAACGGGTCCCCGTCGCGTGCTACGCGTGCGCGCGTGCATGCATCTCCCGGATGCATACTCATGCATGCATCCGCCGCCGCATGCATGAGCCGGGGTTTGGTCCGGCCCTCCTCACGCCGCCAGCGCAGGCAGCTCGAGCCAAATCTAGCGGCCAAATTAGATTCACTGTCAAGCCGAGCCGAGCCAGTCACCATGGGCCCCTCCCTTCTGGGCCCCTTCTGGCGCCTTCCCCCCCCTTTCCCAACACAGTAAAAGCTTCCCTGCAGTCAGACTTTTCCTCCGAAACGCAAACTGGCCGCGCTCGCAGCAGCCGGCCGCTTGCGGCTGGGCGACGCATATCGCAGGCAGGCAGCTGGCTACTCGTAGCTCCAGCTCGCGTCGCATCGCGTCGCGTCGCGTCGCATCGCGTCGCGTCGCGTCGCGTGCTGGACCTTGGGCGGCTTCCCAGGGCCGCGGCCCGGCCGCAAAGCCGACGCACCGGGCCGGCCCACCCTCCTTCCCTGGCCGTGCCATTGCCCCGACGCGCGGAGCTGCCCAGCGACCGCTCTAGCACTATTGCTGCGGCGGGCGGTAGGGCAGACCGGAGCCGCTTCGCGATGCAGCACGGCCGCCCCACTGACCACTGTGGCCGCGCGGGAGCTGACCCGTGAAGAAGATAGCACGCAGACATGGCCGAACCCGCGGCCGAGATCGACGCGCGAGGCCGCGCAAGGAGGAAGGAAAGCCACGCCCGGCCGGCGAGCGAGGTGGCTGCAGCCAGCCAGCCAGCCAGCCAGCCGCCAGCGCAGCTGGCTCGTCAATCGTCTCACGCAGGTTTGCTAGGGTGATCTATCTAGCCGGAGTTGAGTTGATCTTTCTCCTCGACTGCGCGTCCGTCTGCACCTGGAACTCAGACAGCCTGCGAAGCTCGACCCGCACAAGAGCTCGCCCGTCGCTCGCATCACGCGTCCGTCTCCCCGCGCCAGGCTGAAAGTTAGTTGCCAGGTCCCACCGACAGCGAGCGATCTCCGCGTCGTCAATCTTGGGCTCCGGCCGGCTGGCTTGCGGCCGGCTGGCTTGCGGCCAGCTGGCCAGGGGCCGACAGCACCGTCTCGCGCGGTCGTGATCACGCTCCGTGCTCAGGTTTGCACTGCTCTGCACCGCATGCGATGAGTTCGCGCCTCGTTCGGCCGGTCGGTCGGTCGGTCGGTCGGTCGGTCGGTTGGTCGGTTGGTCACGAGAGGACTCAAGGCGGAGCCGCAGCAGCCAGAGAGAGACACGAGCCGAGATGAGCTGATAGGAGGCGATGGTTCGCTCAAGCAAGCAATCAATCGATCGATCGATCGACTGGGCGAGCGACTGCGCGCATGCGAGCGAGCAAGAAGTCTTCCGATCGCTCGGAGAGAGGAGAAACGAAAGAAACTTTAAAGAAAGAAAGAAACTCTCAAGAAAGATAAAAGAAAGAAAGATAAAAGAAAGATTGAAAGGAACTTGAAAGATCGTAATTTAGAATCGAAAGAAATGAAAGACTTCTCTCTCCCTTCCCCCCTCTCCACTCCCGTCTGCCGCCTTCTCTCCGCCTCCGCCTCGACCCTCTCTCTGTCCTTTTCTCCCACTGTGTCACCCGCCCTCTGCGCTCCGCAGGCCGGTGCAGAGCGGCCGGCAGTCTGGCTGGCACGCAGCTCGCCGGCCCGCTGAGCCTCTCTCCCTCCCTCCCTCCCTCTCTCCC
>KN805384.1:119776-150396 GCA_000818945.1 Schizochytrium sp. CCTCC M209059 | reverse complement strand
GAGGCGTGGCAGGCGGCGGCGGTTGGCATGCGCGGGCGGCGAGGGAGGAGGGAAAAAGAAAAAAGAAGGAAGCAGGTAAAGAAAAGGAAGGAGGCAAGGGAGAAAGAGGGGGGCAGCAAGCAAGCAAGCAAGCAAGCAAGCAAGCAAGCGAGCGAGCGAGCGTCAGCAAGCAGCGAGACTGCATGCGTTTGGGAGGAAAGGCGAGGCAGGAGCGCGGCGCCTCCGGCCAAGAGAGATGCAAAAAGAAACGCCGGCGGCGGAGGAGACACATGCAGGGCGTCCCGCGGCCGGCCGCGGCGGTCAATGGAGGGGGGGGCGCCGAGCCGCGACGAGAACAGTGGTCCTCGAGGGGTGCGCAGAGCGCAAGGAGTCCTCGCGCGGGCGCGCCATCGTCATGGCCGTCGGCCGTGGCGCGACGGCAGAGAGGGAGGAGGGAGGGGGGAAGAATGCAAGGCGGGCAGGTGCGATCGCTATCTGGCTGGCTGGCTGGCTGGCTGGCTGGCTGGCTGGCTGCCTGGCTAACTGGTTTGCTTAGTGCTTGGGTCTTTATGATCGTGCTTGATTGTCTTCTGCGGCACGGGCTTGGCGCTTCCGGAACCGTCTTTCATTCTGGCGTGCTTGCTTGTTTGCTCACGGGCTTGCTTTCTTTCATTCATTCTTTCCTTCTATCTTTTTTTCACGCTTTGCGGGGTCAATCAGGGCTTTCTTGCACGTTCGAGGTTCGCTTCATTTCCTTTTGCCGCCGCGCGCGCAACAAACAACCAGCGCAGCGTGGAAAGGAGACGAGCGAAGAAGAGCAGCCGCTGCGGCCACGCGCACCTTCTCTTGCCCGCGAGGCCGCACCGGCAACCAAGCAACCAAGCAACCAAGCACGCCAAGTTGTGCCAGCTGCGCACGTGCCTCTCCCCCTCCTTCCGCGGGACAGACGGTCAATCAGCCAATCAGCCAGACCTCCAGACAGACAGAAAGACAGACAGACAGACAGACAAGACAAACAGACAGACAGACAAGACAAACAGAGAGACAAACAAACATCGGGCCGGCCTAGCGTGGCTGGGCGCCGGGGCGAGGACGCGTGATCGACGGTGATCGATCGATTGATTGGTCGATCTGTCAGTCCTCGCGGCGCGTGCGTGCTGTACGCGCCAGCGACCGTATGAACGTGCGCCCCGCCTTCGCTGGCCGGGAGAGAGGAAGGGAGGCGGCCACCGCAGCAGCCGCTGCGGAGAAAGCGCCAGAGGCTGAACAGACGTCCACCATGCGCGAGGCGAACCCCGCAGTGCACCCGCATGGGACTCGGGAGGGACAGGAACTGCGGAGGGCATGGGCCGGCGCCCGTCGGCCCACTCGGCGAACTGCTGGCGCAGAGGCGAGGCAAGAATGGCGGACGGGTTGAAACAGGAGAAGTACGAGGAGGAGCACGGCGCGCGACTGCGGGCGGTAGGGACTTCTCTGTCTGCAGAAGGCAGCCAGGGAGAAACGAATCGATCATGACGGGACTACACCGCAAATTAGAGAACGGAAAATCTGCTTAGTGTGGCCAGCAGAGGCGGCGCATGTCTGACAGATCTGGGTGGTCCCCGGAGGGCCTTTCTTCCCAATCATCCCACTGAAAAATTATTTTGTTTTTAGATAAAAGAAAAGTAAAAGAAAAGTAAAAACTTTGTTTTAACACAGAAAATGACAATAATGAAAAAAGAAAAGAAAAAAGGAAAATGAAAGGAAATGGAAAGGAAGGGGAAAGAAGAGGAAGAGGAAGAGGCAGAGGAAAAGAAGGCAACGAGGGTGGCAGCAAACCTGCAAAGCACCTCGGCCCTCGCAGCAGCTGCGAGCCCAAGGAGGCGAGGCTAGAAAGAAAGCACGGCCAAAGCAAGGCACGGCGGAGAGATAGAGAGTGAGTGAGCAAGAGACGCGGGCGTGCGCACGGACCCAGCGCGGCGCGGCGCAGCGCAGCGCTCCCTCGCTCGCCCCTTCCCTTTCTCCCTTCCTCCCTCCTCGCACCTCGCTCGCGGGCACGGAAAGAAGGGCGGCGGATTCGTGGCGCGGATCCGCGGCGCGGATCCGGGCGGCCCATCTACCCGTAGGCTCCGTCCCAGTCCCTCCGCCTCCGGGCCTTGGCGACCTTGGCGTTCACGTCCAGCACACCACGACCCGGTGTCCTCGCGCCCGTGCCTCACCGGAAGAACCGCGCGCCCGATCACGGTGCTCGCGCGACCGGCCCAGGACCCGCGCGCCAACGCGATAGCGATAGAGGGCGAGTGAACGCCACAGCACCTTTTGTCAGATCTTGGCCTGTGCCTAAACCTTCCCCTGCCTGTCTTAACGAGCCGTGGGCACGCGTGACAGCTCGAGCTGCCAGGCAAAAAGTAGAAAAGCCAAATCCATAAAAGGGCAAATCCATAAAAGGGCAAATCTGAGTGAGTGAGCAACGTCCACGGATCGAACTGCTCCACATTCACCATTGCCATCATGACCATGAGGAGGACAAGCTCTGCTCGTGCAGCCAACGCAGACCTATCTTCATCAGCACATCACGCTGCCGCGCTGCCGCGCATGGCACGAATTGTCAGAATGCTTGATCACGGGCGCAATGGCATCGTCGCGCTCGCCACGTGGGCACCACATAATAACAACATCAACAACAACAACAATCAAAATCACGATGTAGCTGCCGGTTTGCATCGGGACTCTACCCGATACGTCTACATCAATGATGACAACAACAATAACGACGACGACAACAGCAACAACAACTCTCACCAACCCGGCACCGTTGTTAGCGTCCCCGTACAAAATGAACTGTCCCGAGGAACCGTCATCGACTCCTCCGTTAGTGGTCACTTTGCCCTCAAAATTGTCAACGTCCTTCGTGCCAACGTAGACGAGGCTGGCACCGCGGCAAATGATGCCGACAATGGCGTTCACCTTTCTGCTTCTTCTTCTCCCTCCTCCTCCTCCTCCTCCTCCTCCTCCCCCCCTTCAGCATCAACCATGGCTGCTACAGCAGCAGAACAAGACGAAGAAGAAAGTGCCGAAATCCTCGCCGCAACGGCTGCGTCAATAGGTCGGGTCGCCGACGACTGCGTCACAAGGGAAATCTCCGTCCTGAGGCACTTGGGTAAGACCCCAGCCCGGAGTCCCTTTGTTATCGACTTTTACTTTGCCAGCCAAGATGCAAACCGGTTTTTTATTGGCATGGAACCCTGTCTCGGCGGCGATCTCTTCACCCTCATGCAAGACGAGGAACTCGCCTTTCCCGACATTCTCTTTTACGCAACCGAAATCTCTCTCGGGCTACAATTTCTTCACGAAAACCACATCCTCCACGCCGACATCAAGCCAGAGAATATTGGCCTCACCTCCTCAGGTCACGTTCGCATCCTTGACTTTGGGCTCTCCGTCGTCCTCGACCCCGAGGCCGACTTCAACGTAGACACTGGCCGCCTCGAAGTTCGCACGAGCTCGGGCACTCTCGCATACGCTGCGCCCGAAGTCCTCCAGAGGGACAAGCACGGCTGCGAGTCCGACTGGTGGAGCCTCGGCGTTCTCATGTATGAAATGCTCTTTGGGGGATGGCCCTGGCACATACCGCATGACCCTCAAGAGACTTGCAATCTCATCTGTGTTGCCCCCCTTCAGCTCCCGCCAGAGCTGATGCTCCAAGACGCCAATGATGACGATTCTGATGCTGATGTTGACAACCACGAGCAAGTCTTCGCGCCGAACAACGCCCAAGCCGATACTGAACATGACGACCTCGACTTGGCCGAGACTTCCGCTTTCGACCTTATCTCTCGCCTCCTTGTTAAAGAACCTTCAGCGCGCATGGGCTGGGCGAACGGCCTCGAAGACCTCAAGGCGCACCCCTTCTTCTACGGCATTGACTGGGACGTCGCAGCCCACCAGGGTTATGCGGCTCCTTTTGCCTCATGAGTCACACTTCAACTCATCCATTTTTTTCTCGTCACCTGCTAGCCAATTGATTCTGTATTCAGTCCACTTGTCGACTCGAAAGGTCGACCGATTCAGGCAGCAACTTCTTTCCTTCCTCGCCACCCAACCCACCCCACCCCACCCCACCCCACCCCACTCCCTTAAACAAAACAAAAAACATTTGCTCGCCATTTTGCCAGTCATTCTTCACCTTCAACGTAAACTCACCTCTCAATTCATCGTATATCACCGACAAAAAAATTAACTTTTCTCTTCATACCATCCAATTACCGCCTCAGATTCAAGTGGCACTTGTTGGCTACTTGAAACGTGCAACGAACGTTTCTAGCTCACTCTTATTGCACCCGGCAGACGAACGATGACGCTCACCTTTGGCAAGAATAAACTCGCCTCTTTGACCCACCAACATCTTGCATCTTCTCTGCGTTCGAACAAGGTTCCTGTAAATCGACCGAGCACAGTGATTCTCCTGCGCATTCCGTAGAACACAGAGAAAATGCATGTCCTGCCTCTTGATGCAAAGGATCTTCTGTAGACGGCCGGCCTCAAGTGCGCGCCTCGAATCAGATTTATTAGAAACCGCCTGAACGCATCGCACCTTCTTCTTCTTCTTCTTCTTCTGGCCTTCATCATCATGAGGACAGGTGCAGCGATTAATCATTATTGTCCATGGACAAGGTTCGCTCTGCCGCCACTGCCACAGTTTCACGAACGTCCATGACTTCGGCTCCTCAGACCCTGTCCCGGTCGGTACCCGATCCATGCGCTTGTCCGCCTGTCAATTGTACGAAAGCGAGAGTGTTCTCAGCACAGCTATAAAGTAGCGCGACTCCTTCTAGTCCTAGAAATGATCTAGGCCCATCACCGCACATCATTTATTTACGCAATAGTTGACATCTTTGGAACAAAGGCACACACCTATCTGTTCTCAAAGGAGCCAAAAATGGGTTGCGCGAACGCAGGACCGCACACACACTTTCCGGCGCGGGGTCAATCAACAGCTTGTTGCAAAGAGCAAGGGGACGAGAGCAACAAGCGCAGCGACGATCGCCCTGCAAACCTGGCGAGCCTTCGCCACCTGCACGCACTGCGTGCGCGCGTACGCGAGCGACGGCGCGCGGAGCACTCTCGCGCACCTCTGGACGAGTGCCAAAAGGAAAAGCTCGATTTCGCGAGAGGACGGCTGACGAGTCTACGACGGGCGCGCAGATCAGCAGCTTGCTGCCCAGATGGAACCCGACGCCACTCAACAAGGTCGGGATGAAGACCAGCTGCACCAAAAACACTCTCTTGCAAGCACAGGGCACGACGCTGCTACGAGTGCAGATGATGCAGGAGAAAAAGAACAAGTTGCAGATCCTGCACTCGCAAGTCACGATCGCGACGATCACGCACTAGAACCCCCCAGCCATCTCTCAAACGATGTTGCTGCAGTCACTACTACGGTTTCGAACGACGAGGCTCATGATGATTCGGCGGTAAAAGAGAAAGCCAGCACGAGCGATATCACTACTATTGCTGCTCCACAGGATGCCAACTGCACGCCTGTTGCAGATCTTTCCAACAAAGATGAGGCAAGCGTTGCCGTCACTAGCATGGGGCATATTTCAAGCCTTGAGCGAGAGGACACTTCAACGAATTCTCAAATCACCGACGATGCCGAGACGGACAACAAACCTATTACGTCTTTGAACGCCAATGATGATGCATCAGCGCTCAGAGACGCCATCCATGGGAACAACGATCCTGTTTCTCCTCTCGAACAGAATTCTCACTTCAACTCTACAATGTCTAAAGAAGCCGACAAACTGCCTACACAAGTCAACTCTACCGCTTCGTTAACAGCCGCCGCAACAGGGGCAGCATTTGCTGAACCAGCTTCTTTGCAGACAACGCCATCGGTCAAGTCCTGCAAGCGCAAATCATCTCAAAAAGTCCTTCATCCAGAGTCGTCCACCAAACTTGAGGATTCATCAGCGCATCAAATCGACTTGCGACCGCCATCGGAGACGGCCTCGCAATCGCCATCGGAGACCGTCTCGAGGCCGCCATCGAGGACCAACTCGAGATCGCCATTGATCGCGGAGATAAACTCGCAATCAACTTTTGCAATTCAAGCAAAAGACACGACGCCATCGCCTGCTCCCTCTTCTTCTCCCAACGAGTGCCACAAAGAAAAGAAGGCGATGGCGCGTACCGCACAATCATCGCGGCAACCACAAGAGCCTGCTGCACCAGCGAAGGAAGAAAGCCAGCTCCAGGAACTCTTTCGTGTCTATGCAAATGGTCTTGATCTCGTTTTCAGGCGGTATGCCTCGGCCGTCGCTGTGACAGGGACAACTTTTGAGCACATGGCTTTTGAGGCCGAATATATGGATTTCGTCAAGTTCTATCGTATGTGCCGAGATTTTGGCATTGCGCACGCAAAGGGGCTTTCCCAGGTCCAGCTCAAGCATCTCTTTCTGCAAGTGTCTAAAAGAGGCCACGACTACAAAAAAATTGCCTTTCAGCAGTTTCGCCACGTTCTCGTACTCTGTGCAGAGGCACTTCTCAGTCGCAAGCCATTCGCAGTCCGCTACACGACCCTCGTCTCTCGTGCACGCGCGCTTTTCCATCGAATGGATCTTGGTGACGACCGACGTGCAATCCTCACCAAGCGCATGCTCGCCTTTGGGGGATTTCACTGCGGCGATGGCAAGCTTGGCGGTCACAAAGAGGCTGGCATCGCCTCCAAGAACTCCAAAGAGTTCACCTCCTTTGACTATCACCAAGACGTTAAGAGCGTCGATGAGCAGGGACGAACGCTCGGTCTCATTGATCTCTTTGGTCGCCCTGGTGAACCTGATACGCCTCCAGCCCCAGCCAAAGGCACTCGTACTTCCCGTGTCGCCACAAATGTGGCCAATACACGTGGGCTTACCATCGTGCAGAATCAGTTTCCTCAAGCGCACGCAACTCGAACAACGCGTCAGAGAGGAACTCAATTCATGGAGCACAGACTCACTGTGCGCATGCGCTCGCACTACAAAGATGGAGGCTCGCCATCTTTTCAACCCGCGAGTCCAGGTACAAGTCGCATCGACCCGCTTGCAAGAGATCAGAAGAAGCTTCACTGCACCAATCCCTACCATCTCAATGCGCGTGAAAAGGCTGCATTGGCGTCTGCACTTGGAATCTCTGTAAATGATCCAGACCTGGAGCAATTATCCCCTTTGCCTCAGCGCAATCACGTGGACAGCACAGTTGGCGAGAATCTTCATGCCCGTGATTACTTTGATGCGAGCGACGACGTGCTCTGGGGTAATATTGATGCAGTTGAGGTACCACGTGGGCAGATTCTTTCCCCGCACGAACCATCAACGACACTTCGACCCGTTCTCCCCTTTGAACCACCAACGCAGCAACACCAAGACATCAAACAGGCACCCGTGCGTCGCGGGGCTGTGTTGGCAGCAAGAAAGCCTCGAGCGCCGCCTCCTCGTGCCGGAGCCAAACCTGCGCCATCCCCCCAAGCGCGTAGTATTCGGCAGCATCAGCACAAGCACAAGCACCTGCAGCCACGCAAGCCGCAATCGCGTTTGCCCAACGATGGACGTCGAGAGGTTCGCTCAAAACAACACCCACCTCAGCGCCAGCAAAAGCTCAAACAACACCAACACCAACACCGAGCCATGATGCGTGGGAATCTTGCCAACGGCGCAAACTACTCGGGCACACACATGGGAAAGCTGCCTTCGCCCCTTCATCGTTGACGTCCAGAAACATTGAACAAACGTCGAGCAAATCAAGATGTCTAAGCTCAACAGACCAAATGCCCATTGAATATCGAAGGAAGTTCCAAACCGCAACAGCAGTCCGGGTCAGAGTATATTACAACGCATGAGTGACTGGCATCTATCATTTGCATGCGATGCAAATTTCCGAACGATTCGCAGCCCTCGTCTTGAGCCTTTCCAACAAGCGTTTGCTTGTCCTGTGTTGCGAGTCTCGATGAAGCCGAGCAGACGCAAAGTCGCATGACGAGCAGGATCTTGGCACATGGCAGTTTGTTTAGTTGACGAGGACACAGAAATATTCATTTTCACAATAAGATTTAGACTTGTATTTTTGGTCTAGGCCTAGACTCTTTTCCTTGGTCTAGTCAACCTTGAGCGTCTTATCAATGCCACCATTCTGAGCATAGTGGCGGCCAACCTCGTGAAGGTTTCCCAAAGTCATCTTCCATGCCGTCAAGTACGACACCTTCTCGTACTCGAGACCGTGCGTCTCGCAGAATTGGGTCAGACGGCGGGAAACCTCTGGCTGGTGAAACTGTGGCATCTGGGGCCACAAATGATGAATCACCTGGCAATTGAGGTATCCCATGATCCAGTCGACGGGCCAAAATCCAGGGTCAATGTCAACTGTATGCTCGAGCGCATAACGCAGCCACGACTTGTGCACGTCGCGCTCCACCACATCCTTATGAGTGTGCGAGAGCGAAAAGTGCCCAAAGAGGTACATGCCGCTCACCCACATTGAAGCCCAGTAACCAATCATGTAGCTGCTCAGCAGACTCCAGCCAGTGCATTGTTGCACGAGCAGCGTTCGCACAATGTGCGAAGAAAGCATGTAGAGACCCTCTTCCCACAGGCCGTTGCGCAGAACATGACGGGGATGCAGCAAGCCCAGCCAGAACCACATGACAAAGACGCCGCTGGTCAGCGGAAGAAAGGTAAAGGCCTGCACGCGCGCCCACATGGGCAGCATGGGTGTCCTGAACTTGGACTTTTCGACTGCCGTCTTGAAGAACGAGACCACAGGCGCGGTGTCAATGTCCAAGTCATGCCCCACCTTTTGCGTCGCACTGTGATGCTTGTTGTGCATGACACGCCACAGGTGACCAGAAGTTCCGAGACCAAAGCCAATGAGCATATGCTGAATGCGATGGCCGAGCCAGACAGAGTCGACGAGCGACCCGTGACCGGCCTCGTGCTGGAGCCAGCCGCAACGTCCACCAAAAAGACCGTGCAACAGAACGGCTGTCACCGTGTATCCCTGCGAGAATGCGTACAGGCCGAGTACAAAGATGACGACCAGTTCGGCTGCACGCATGAATGCGTGCGTTTTGCTCGTCTGGAAAAAACCATCTGCCTTGAGCTGCTCTTCGAATTCGACAAAGGCGCGATTGATTTTGCCTTCCTCGCTGTCCTCGGAAATGGACTGCCCAGGCTGAATCTTGCATTGTGGCTCGCGCTTTGGCAGCGACTTGAGAATAAGGTTGGCCTTTTTGCTTCGCAGGTGAAAGGCCTTGTACATTTCGGTCGCATCTGCTCCCGTGTTGGCCAGTCCGTATCGAATCACCGATCCTCCCGGATGCCTCCGCATAAAGTTCGTCACATCGTACTCGACGTTATCAATGAGCACCCACTGTTTCTCCTGCTCCTCGGCTTCCGCGCCGCCGACACCTCGGAGCTTTCCGGTCGCCGGTGTCGCCCCGCCGCGCTGGTCCTGCTGGGCGCCGCGTCCCATCTTTTCTTCTTTGGCGTCTTCTCCTCCTCCTCGCCGCTTCGTTCGACACAAGCCACCTAGCTCGCCTCGTGCGTTTGGCAAATTGCAGGTCTGCGTTTCTTCTTCTCGAGCCCGTCTCTCTCGTGAGTCGACCGCCCAAAGCGTTTTTGCCTCGCGCTCAATCCGTCGATCGATTCGGCGGGCCCGAGTTCTTCTGTTCACCCCTCCCGCGTACGCGCCGGGACCTCGCGCGCGTGTCCCCTCCTCCGAGATCGATCGACTTTGCATTCATTCATACATGCATGCGAAAGTGAATGTGAAGTGAAGTGAAGTGCCCCCATCATCCATCCATCCATTTATCCATCCGTCCCGCTCCCTTAGATCGATCGCTGCAATCAGTCAGTCAGGCCCCGCCGCACCCACCTTCCCTCGCGCCGCGTCTGAAGTACCGCGGCGCTGGGTGCGTCGCGCGCCGCGAAGGCTCGAGAAGCAGGGCCGCGCGGTGTCGGCCGCGGCCGCGCGCATTACAGCGCGATGACGAAGCCGCTGATGTCATCGCCGCAGCCTGTGCTTTGCGCGCTCTTGGAACTTTGGCGCTTGCTTGCTTGCTTGCTTGCTTGCTTGCTGACGTGAGCACACCCCGAGCGGCAACAACGACCGCGTGCTCTTCGCGTTTTTGGCTGTTGACGTGAATGAATGAAGAAAAGCTTAGCTGGGCGGGGATTGCGAGCGCAGCCTGAGCGGGTGGGTGGATGGATGGATAGATGGATGGATGGATGGATGGGTGGGTGGACCACCGAGGCGCGACGAAGGCTGCGACCTCGACTGCGAGCGAAGGCCGGCGCGACAGCGATATGCGAGCAGCGCCGGAGTTGATACGCCAGGGTTGCTCGGGTGAATCGAATGGAGAAGAAGGCTCGGCTACTCTTGGTTGACGTTACGCGAGCGATTCTCGTGAGAAAAAGGAGCGTAGACGAACGTAAGCGAGCATGAGCGGGAGCAAACGTAGTGGCAGGACCGCAGAGTGATCGTGTTCCGAAGGCCATGAAGAACTACATGCGAGCCAGACCGACGGACAACATGAATATCCGCGCCGGATTTGGCATCTCCGGCTCCTTCTCCGCCCGGCGTTGGAGAAGCCATGCTGTGGCCGATAAGAATTGCAGCTAAAAAAACTGACGGGACCAGGAGCGAAGACCGGACCTGGTCCGAAATTGGAAGGAGGTCTCGGAGCAGCCACTAAACACGCCATAGCATAGCACCCCGCCACTGGTGATCAAGGCATTTGCTCTCTAACAAGAGAAGCTGGCCATTGCAAAACATTTTTACAGCTGCCTGCCTGCAGATGTTTCAAAAGTAATGATGGGGTGGGTTACTGCTGATAAAACTTGCGCAAAAATGAAAACAGTCAACACCCGAACTTCACGTGCAGTCCCTAGCCATTTGCTCTCTAACAAGAGAAGCTGGCCATTGCAAAACATTTTTACAGCTGCCTGCCTGCAGATGCTTCAAAAGTAATGATGGGGTGGGTAACTGCTGATAAAACTTGCGCAAAAATGAAAACAGTCAACACCCGAACTTCACGTGCAGTCCCTAGCCCTTATTACACGACCCATTCGACCCTACGAGAATTTCTGGCTCCCTACAAATGAGATGGGGAGAAATTCACGCACACTCTGGCCTCGATATTGTGGGAATCCACATTATATTTGGCCTTGGATGACGATTGACGACTGACCAAATTTGATCGTATGCTGCCATCAAGATTCGTCATTTAGAGATGTAGAACTGACGCATTGCGTACACGTGTGAAAGCGAGACTTGTGTCTTGAAAACGTTTTTGTTACGCGCCTCTGAAAGCAAGCGACTAGCAAAGCATGTTCTGCTGATTTTTCCCTCGTCTACCTGCAAAGAAACAAAGTTTTGGCTGCCCATTTCTGTCTGCAAAGAAGCAAAGTTTGGGCCATCCAATTCTGCCTGCAAACAAATGATGTGCCCATTTACGACTGCCTTGAAAAGCAACGCATTTGGCATCATACAAACGGGAAAGTCTTGACCTTCATCAGCAGCAAGGGTATTCGAGGACAGAGCAAAATAGATTTTTCACCTCTGCGAAGAACTGGAAAAAGTCGAGGTGGAAAGCTCTGATACACCATCTATCGCATCTGTCTGACGGAGGGGTTTATCGAACGATGGTGGAACCACTCTCATGATGCAAAAGCAGGCAACAGCGATTGACCTTCGTCTATACAGCGCATTCTTCTGCCAACGCTCACAATTTGCACAACAAGACCATAAAGGTTGATTCCGTTGTTCCTCCGAGAATGCTTTTCTTGCTCCTGTGCTAGTGTCGTGATGTCTCTCCTGAGAAACGAGCCCGCTCGCAGCCTTGGCTGCTGATCCAGCGCTCGGCTCAGTGTCGAGATAGCTCTCTCCCTCGCCCCACCGGTGACGCGGCCATCTCGCCGCACGCCGCCACGCTGTTGGCGACGTTGTAAAGACCGTGCTCATAAGGGCAGGCAGGCAGAACCGGCTGCGCCTCACCAAGAAGCGCAAGCTGGAGAAAGCGAGCAAAGACGCAAGAGACGGTGCAGGACACGGGTCGACGGGGATCGACAGCACGCCAAAGTGCTGACGTGCGCTGCGGCGCGAAGCGAAGCCCGCCGGGCGAGCACGCGAAGCGAAAGAACGAGACAGGATATCATGCGGCATGGCGAAAGCGACGACGCCTACGCGTCCATGCCGTCTCGCGACGAAGACGACATTTCGGGCGCGATGAATACCGCGGGCCCCATGAGCACGAGCCGACAAGACCCCGGAGTAGGCATCGATAATGATGACGATGACGAAGAGGAGCTCGTTTGGGAGGCAGACGCCCAAGGTCAGACTTCGACTGAAGCCACGTCTGCAGCCAAGACCAACGCTGCTGCCTCGCCTTCAGCCCCAGCGCCCCCGCCTTCTTTAACGCAGCAAGCTCCGCCACCGGGACCTAAAGCCTCGACTGTGCAGGCCGGCACAAGACGCGTGAGCATTGGATGGCTTCCTGAGCAAGATGATCGCATGAAGATCTCGCTTGCCGGCCTCGTTTCGTCCGTAGGTCTCAACCGTGACAAGATGCTCTCCACCACCGATGGCGGCCCCACCAAGGAAGACAACGAATGGCTTGACAAGTACCTTGACCTCGTCATCAGTCACGTGCTCACCCTCTCCAAAGACGTCAAGCCTGGAATCCTTCCGCTTGCCGTCATCGACTCGGACCCGGCGCCTCTTGCCCAAGTGTGGAACGAAACGGTCGACGAAGCTGACCGTGAGAGGGCATTTGGCGAGCTCTTTGCGCAGAGCATCCTCTTTATCGGCGCAGAGTCTAAGAATACTGCTCGTCGTTACGATGCGCGAACGCACCGCTGTCTGCGCCTCGTGAGCAAATATCTCAACCTCTCGCGCGCGTGCATTGACGAGTACGAGGAGATGATCGCCGGGCTGGTGACTGCCAGTGCCGAGCAAGAGGCCGAGGCGGCAAAGCAAAACAAGGAACTCGACGAAGAGGCCAAAAAGGAAAAGTCTCGCGCCCGGACCTGGCGTAACATCAAGGTGGGCTCGGCAGCCGCTCTCGGCGCAGTTGCAGTGGGCGTCACGGGCGGTCTTGCGCTCCCAGCCATTGGGGCGAGTCTTGCTACGTTTGGCGGCGTGGCTGCCACCACTGGAGCCTTTGTGGCAAGCGCAAGCGGCACGGCCCTCTTTACGACGCTCTTTACTGCGCAAGGTCTTCGCATTACAGGCTACAAGATGTCAAAACGTATTGCAGCCAACCTTGATGAATTTGAATTCCGTGACGTTCCGCGTGAGGCTGGTGCTCGTCGCGCTGGCACAGGTCTCCACGTCTCCATTCTTGTGAGCGGATGGGCTGCAGACGAAGCGCGCGCTATTAAACTCCGCGACAAGCGAAGACACGAGGCTCTGGCCCAGCAAGATGAGAGCGCGACAGACGCCACTGATCTTGCAAAGGACCTGGACGCTGTGGATATTTCCGAGAAGACCCCTCCTGCTGGAGCCACCGCCGACGACATTGCACAAGAAGCGCAACCCGCTCCCAAATCAGACTCAGATAAAGCCGCCAAGCCCGAGCAGCAAGAGCAGCAGCTACAGCCCAATGAGGAGCAGCAGGCACCCGGCGACGACGCGGTTAGCGTTGCAGCCGCCGCATCCAAAGCCGCTGCAGAGGCGGCCAATGCCGCAGACGAAGGCGAAACGAGGCATCCCGACGCGGCCAGCGCGCCCGTTCAAGAAGATGGCCCCATCGCCAAAGGTGAACTGCAGTCCGCAGAATGGATTTCCGTGGCAGGCAAATTTCGCCCCGAGCTCGGCGAGACCTTTCACCTCGTGTGGGAAACCAAAATTCTCAAGGATGTGTCCACCTCGCTGAAGCGCTTCGCCATCGACAAGGCTGTAGGCAAGGCCGTGTCCGAGACACTTGCTCACACTACGCTTGCGGCTCTCATGTCGGCAATTGCCTGGCCCTCTTTTGTGGTCGGGGCAACCAACTATATTGACAACTCTTTTAGTGTTGCATCGAACCGAGCTAAGATCGCGGGCGAAGAGCTTGCGCGAGCCATTCTCAGTGGTGCTCACGGCCAGCGGCCCGTGACACTCGTTGGCTACTGTCTCGGCGGTCTCGTCATCTTTCATTGCCTGCAGTATCTCGCTGCCAAGAAAAAGTCGCTCATGCCCAACCGACCGCAGGTGGATGGCCTCGTGCTGGACGTTATCATTCTCGGGGCGCCCATCACGGCCGGTGCTGACCAGTGGCGGCAGATCCGCAGCATTGTTAGCGGCAATCTGGTGAATGGTTACAGCCCAAGCGACTGGATCCTTGCTGTGCTTTACCGCTCGACTTCCCTCTCCGTGTCCCGCATTTCGGGCTTGTACACTGTCGACTGTCCTGGCGTGACCAACATTGACGTCAGTAGCGTCGCCAAAACTCAGGTCGACTACTATAGCCATCTCGACGAGTGCATGGACCTCATTAAAAAGTTCTCCTCGCCAACGCCCTGAGCATCCTTATGTCTGCATGCCTTGTAATCACATCACATCACATCACATTACATCACATTACATTTCTCACTGTCAGTAGCAAAGCAACCAACTGATTGGTCGATTTAAAGAACAAAGTTTGCTTCTTTTTCATCATTGTTGCCGTTTCTTTCGTTCTTGTTTTCCCTTTACGTTCATGGCAAATGGTCACCATGTTCAATACGTATTGCTGCTTGTTTGTGAAATCACGGTCTCTCTCCTCTAAAGATTCGCTCAATTATAGATGCCAATCTCACGTTTTTGCTGAATTGCACCGCCCTCTTTTCTCAGTACGATCAAACTCAGATTTGCTGTCTAGCTGTTTGAAAGTCCACCTTTTCGACGATCAAGCAACCAGACCCCACCGAAGCAAGATTTTTTTTTTACTATTATTATTAGATACGCCAGCCGCTACCGCCGCCTCCCCGAGAGCTGCCGGGCCCAGCAGATGGCACCGAAGGCCCGGGCTGCGATCCAGGCAGAGGAGGCCTCTCGCCGTGAGAACGGTCACTACTATGGCTATTGTGGCTACCGCGATGATGGTCCCCACGATGCTCGGCGTTGCCGCCTCGCGAACGCATTCCCTTTGCGTGGCTCTTGTACTCGAGGCGCACAAAGCCGGGCAGATCGAGGACGCGCTTGAGACCATCGCGAATGCGGTTCACCAAATGGGTGTCGTCGGCCGTTCGGTTCCAGATGGAGATGACGTCCTCGTGCGCGCGAATAGAGAGCACAATGCCAGTGATCTCATCACCCACCTCAAACTGGTCACCAACTAGCGCAATGAGAAGCTGCTCCCAGATCAGGTTTGTGAGGCCCTTGACAAGACGCAGAATGACCTTGCCGCCGCGCTGATTGTCGCGCGCCTCCCAGATGGGCTTGATCATATTGCGAAAGAGGTGGATCTCGGTCGACACGGTGATGCTGCTCGGCTTGACGAGATAATTGTACACCTTAAAGAAGCCCTCAACGGTTTCAAAGGCCGCGATAGGCTTGATGCTCTTTTCGTACTCCTCCGCGGCCTGTGCTGTGCGGCTGTTCGCGTCGCGTTGCATGAACCAGAAGCAAAACTTGCTCTGAAGGGCATGCTCGCCCGGGTACGGCGGCACTTGCACCGGAGTGGGGTCCATCGTTTCCGGAGTCTCTGCTCCGCCTTGTACGCGGCCTCGCGCGCGCCGTGCTCCGGCAGCGGAGGAGGCAACGCTGTTGCGGGCTAGGCCCCAGCCGGATGCAAGCCGCTCGAGCTTGCGCGCTCGTTCACCTGGAATAACAAGCAAGCAGAGAAGCGAAACAAGGAGCGCGGCAGGCCGTGCCTGCGCCGCGCCGCGCCGCGCCGCGCTTCGTCAATCCAAAAAGTTACTAGTCAAACAATTGATCGATTGTTCGGGATTTGTTTGTTTGTTTGTTTTTTGTTTGGTGTCTGTGGCTCTTTTCGCCTTCGTTTGCTCCTGTTGCTACCTCCTTTACTCGACTTGCACTATTTTCCTCCCATCATATTTACAACGCAGAGCCTCCTTTTCCACCATGGCTGCCATACTACGACCGCGAGCAAAAATGAAAGCTCGTGAACGGCCAGCGAGCAAAGTTGCGGTTGCAATCAACCTTTTACGGAAAAAACATGGTGTGATACGTAGATTGCAAAATACGATAAGAGAATGTGGATTGCTACAATGGGGGTAAGTGGCGATGTGCGGCGAAATCTTCTGACTCGCGTCCAAAGCACGCGCGTGTGCGGTGCTTGCGTGGGCGCCGGAGACGATTAAATGTGATTTTGTCACAATGTGGTAAATTAGGAACGGGGCCCGCTCCACACTTGCGGAGACGAGCAGCACAACTTTCCTCCCGGACGCCTTGCTAAAGACAAAACCGAGGGAGTGCGCGGCAAATTATATGGGGAACAAGACCAGTGCAGAGCAGGCGGTCTCTTACCTGACTGCCTACAGCTAACTGTCTGTCTACGTTTGACTGTCTGACTGTCTGACTGTCTGACTGACTGTCTGTCTGTCTGTCTGTCTGTCTGTATGTGTATATTTGTCTGTCTGACTGTCATTTCGAAAGTAAATGTAAATGGGATGGAGTGGAATCGTGTGGTGAGCAGGGGCCAAGTGAGATTGACTTAGCCCCAATAGTGCATTTCGACCAATCGTGCCAGATCGACGACGATTACGCTAATATCGTCATGCTTGGCACGGCGTGCGCGGCCGACCTTGAGAGCCTTGAGCTGGGCAACCGAGAGGTTGGCGTTCTGCGCTGCGCGGCGCAGCGCCTCCTCAACCAGTGCGTCGCTCGCTGTCTCGGGACTTCCGCCCTGACGTCGCAGCTCTTTACCTGCGAGATCAACAGCCTCCTGACTCGACATGACATCCCACAAACCATCCGTTGCCATGATGAGAAACTCATCGACGCCCTTGCGCAACGTGCGAACCTGAACCTCGGGCGTGGCTGTGATGTAGGGTGGCGTGTAAGGTGGTGGTACATATCGCCCAGCTGCAGCGTCTTCCTCGGCGCCGCGCATGAACTCTGCATACTTGAGGTAAAAGTCTCCAAAAGCACGGGTGGGCTGTAATTTGCCCTTAATGTAGCACTGATCAGGATTGTTGACACGGCACACCACCACGTCCTTTTCGTTGGGATGAGCGCGCTCCAAGAGCTCACGCTCGTGCGGCTCGCGGCAGTTGTGGTCGTTGCTCATGTCGAGAGCCACAAAGGAAGAATCGTGCTGAGGGTCCTCCTCGCTCGTTGGCTCGCCCGCGCGCATGTTTCCGCCGGTCAAAAGCCTCACGGCGTTGACGAAACGGTTGCTAGACTGGGCGCGAGATGAAGATCCGGACTCACTGGACGCCGCCTCTTTGGAACCTTCTTCGGCGGCACCAGGGCGCGAGCGGTTCCGTTTGGCAAGGGCGGCGGCCTCCTTGACGAGGGTCTCTGTATCGAGGTCCTCGGAGGGGAGATGGTCGTCGTCGTCGGCCTTGCCGGATTTGCGCATTTCGTAGATTTGGTTGAGGAGTTTGGCGCGCAAGGCTTCAGCCATAACAGGGTTGAGGTTCTCCCCAATACTATCGCTGAGTGCGGCTGCGCCCATGAGCTCCTCAATGTTCCAGTCATGCATGTCGACTTCCGCCTCGGCCGACTGTTGGCCACCACCACGAGAGGAGGTGCGCTTGTGGAGCTGGGCTGCAGGGCTCGAGGTAGAGAGCTCAAAGCTCTCGCGGTTGACCGCTAGCACAGCGCGCGAATCACCTGCGTTGGCGACAAAGAGCATGCCGTCCACGACAAGCGTACCTAGTGCGCACGACCCGGCGCGCGTATCGCGGCCGAAGCCGAGCTCAAAGGCACCAAACACTTTAACCATGTACTGACGATCGGTCCGCTCAAAGGCGGACTTGAGAGCGCGGGTGACGACGCGGCGGTCGACGTGGCCCTCGTAGAGCTGAGGCTCGGACCCCGGGCGCTCGCCGAGATGGTTGCTGATTGCCTTTTCAACGTTGAGGTGCAGGTGCTTGCTGGCATAGTCGGAGCACTGCCAGCCGCCGTGACCGTCAAAGACGGAGAACCACCAGGCGCCGTTCGCAAAGCGCTCCATGTGGGTGCGGTCTTCGATGGGGCGGTTCGCCGGGTACTGCATGATGCTTGCGACGGAGCCGGGGCTGCGTTCGCGCGCCGAGACGGCCTTGGCCTGCGCTACGCTCCCGAGCGCCGCGCAGGCGAGGCCGCCAGCCGCCGCGAGAGTTGCAAACCGCTCGCGGCGCGACCAGGACCACGACGAGGACGACGACCCGCCCCCGCTGCGGTGGCCGCCGCTCCCGCCGCCGTGGCTTCCGTCCGCGAAGGCGCTCGCCGCCGCCGCTGCGCGCGGGACGCCGACCACCTCCACGCGCTGCCCGCTCGCGTTCTGCGCGAAGAGCGCGCGCCGGCACTTGCCCTTGGGGTGCTGGCAGCCATGCGCCGCGGCGCCGCGCCTCGTGCACGGCCGCTTCGACAGCGCGCTCGCGGAGCACCTCCTCCCGGCCGTGCGGAACAGCGGCATCCTCTCCGCTCCTCCCTCTCCGCCACGCAACGCAACGTAACGCAACGCAACGCAACGCAACGCAACGCAACGCAACGCAACGCAACGCAACGCAACGCAACGCAACGCAACGCAACGCAACGCAACGCAACGCAACGCAACGCAACGCAACGCAACGCAACGCAACGCAACGCAACGCAACGCAACGCGCTTGCTTGCTTGCTTGCTTGCTTGCTTGCTTGCGTGCTTTCTCTCTCTCTCTCTGCCAGTTCGGCGCTTCTCCGTTTTCTTGGACGAGTCACGGTGAGTGGTGGTTGCTTGTTTCTTGGTTTGCCAAGCTTGTTATTTGGGCGGCAATGTGTGTGTGTTTGTTTGTTTGTTTCCCTGGTTATTTGTTTGTTTGTTTGTTTGTTTGTTTGTTTGTTTGTTGCAGTTGGAGGCGAGGCGGAGACCGCGGCTTCCTTCCTTCCGAGGCCTGCCTTCAAGTGCTTCTTCCTCCCGCACCCTTCTAACTTGATTTCTGTCCGCTTTGCCGCACTTGCGCCGCGCTTTCGCCCACTTGCGCAGCCGATTCCGCACTGTGCGAGCGGCTGGCTAGCTGCTCCTCGCTCGCCATAGAACCCTCGGCCGCGCAGACGGGACAAACCCCGCCTGCACGGCCGTGCCGCCCGCACTGCGAGTGCCCCGCCGCGCTCTCCTGCCTGCCTGCCTGCCTGCCTGCCTGCCTGCCTGCCTGCCTGCCTGCCCTGCCTGCCTGCCTTTTCGCCTGGCAGTGCCTGCGCTGGCGCCGCTCGTCGACGCGAGGCGGTTGGTGGCCACGGCGACCAGCACGCAGATAACCGCGATACCTTCATCACTACTGGCCAAGTCCACTCCTGTCGAGAATGGAATGTGCGCAACGCAAAGCGAGGGGGCCGGCGCTGTCATGAGGAGAAAGCGCGCGGGACACAAGTGCGGCGCGCGCTTGGCCAGCTTTGGCTAGCTGGGCATTCGTTCATATTCGTACGGTCGGATGCAGATGGATGGAGGGAAGGAGGGAGAGAGGGAAGGAGGGAGGGACGGGAGGCACCTGGAGCTGCAGCTGCTCGCTCTCTACCAGGCAAGGGCACGTGACGAAGTAGTACTACACGCGCACTTGGAAGCCGTATGGCAAGTCTTGGCTCCGAGTCCAAGCCGTTCGCGGGAATCATCAGCCATTCAAATGGACTCTCGGTAAAACTGCGAGGCTACGTCAGGCACTTACTTGCGCCAGAAAGCAGCTCTGCGGAGCCAGTTGCTCGCGTTGTTTGGGTGGAGCGAGAATTGAGAGCCGAATGTACTTGAGTTTCGTGTTCACACACAAGCCTCGAGATGCGCACTTCGTGTCGTCTTGCTCCTCGTTCGCCCTTTTTTTTTTCCTTGTTAGACTTTTGCAGAAAGATGTCGCAACAAGCAAGCTTCAAGCTTCGCTTTCTCATACATGACGACAAACAATCGAACGAACGGGTGAATGTGCACGCTTTCTGAGAAAAAAAGTCTCGTTTATTTTCTAACTAAAACGCCTTGTTTGCTTTGAACTTGTAGGGGTAAGGAGGGAACGCAGGCTTGTTCCGCGTCTGTAAACCAAGAGGACCTTTGACATCGACATCGTTGTGAACCAAAGTTGTGAACAAATAAAATATGGACGCAGCAGGCCTGTTATTGAAAATGAAAAGACTTGAACGACTAAACAAGGGAAGCAAACCGTGCTGCCTGCCTGCTTGGGCGAGACCAGGAGCCTGCTAATGGTCCTGCGCGTGTGATCCGCAATCGGATGCGCATGCTGTTAATGCTTGTGTGCCGTCAAATGAACTCACCTATTTCCGCTCCTTATTCATACCAGTAGTAGTAGGCGTAGGCCTGCCCGCTATAACTAGGTGAGTGCAAACCTTGTGCAAGGCGCGGAGCTGTCGGCTTTGCGCAGTACGGAGCGCGACCACTTGCCAGCGATACTGCTCGCTCTATCCGCGGGCGTCTCGGTGAGACGCTCACTCTGCGCCCGACCGCCGTCTTACCGAAGTGCTCATCTTGCGCTCGGTGCCTCCGAGGTCGGGCGACGCGAGCATGTTCAAACGCGTGAACTCGCAGGCTGCCAGGGGAAGCAACGCCGAGGGAGAGACCCCAACGCGCGCAGTACGCAGCGGCAGCGGCGGCGGTACAGATGGACGTGGTGACTTCAAAGGCAACTCTGGACCCGAAGACATTGCACCCCTGGGCATTTCGTCATCGTTGTCGTCGTCGTCGTCGTCGTCAGTGTCGGTGCCAGCGTCGTCGCCGCCGTCTTCACCCTTGACAGGCTCGCAAAATGCCCTTGCGTCTTCTAGTGGAAAAGAACAGTTTGTTGGCGGACCAGCAGAACACGAGGAAATTGGTCTCCTCGAAAAGCTTGCTTCGCCCGTCGTGCACGATCACTCTTCCGATGAAATCTCACACCTGCATCTTCACCACCATGCACCTCTGAACCTCGGCGATGATCGGAGTACTGCAACGCGAAGCTGTCGCTGCTCTCCGGGAGGTATCCGATCGTGCGCCGAGGTATTCCGTGCCGAAGGCTTTTTGCTACGTAATGAAGACTTTCCACTCCAGGTCGAAATGTACCTCGTGTGCTCCGCTGTGACGATTCTCCTCATTCGCGTCGGTTTGTACGCCACAGGGTATCCGCAACTCGGCGGCAATGGCATCCACATTGCCCATATGCTCTGGGGAGGTCTTCTCATGTTTGCATCGCAATTACTGAGCTTTGGGTTTCTCGGTCGTCGCGTGCAGCGTCTTGCAGCAATTCTGGGTGGAATTGGCTTCGGGACCTTTATTGACGAGC
The DNA here is from genome assembly GCA_000818945.1 of Schizochytrium sp. CCTCC M209059. Classification (NCBI taxonomy): domain Eukaryota; class Bigyra; order Thraustochytrida; family Thraustochytriidae; genus Schizochytrium; species Schizochytrium sp. CCTCC M209059. The sequence goes on along the minus strand of KN805384.1, from coordinate 129,040 downwards.
TTGGCAAGTTCATCACCTCGGACAATGACTACTTTTTCAAGCCGACGCCTTTTATTTTGTATATTGGTTTCTGCGCGCTCTTTGTCGTGCTCAAAATTGTCGAACCCTTCTTTAGCCCCGAGCGCTTTACCACGTCAGAGAATCTGGCCAACGCCATGAACCTCATGAGTGTACACTCGACGGCGGGCCTGTCCAAGGAGAGTAGACTTGTTCTCATTGAGCTTCTCGAGGGATGTGACGCAAATCATCCATTGGTGCAACCTCTCCGCGAGTACGTGCATCTCCCGCACTCTGCAATGGGCATTCCACCTTCTCGCGAGCACTACTATCTCCAATTTCGCAAGTGGATCTCCGCAAAGTACGCCGCCTTTACACGCAATCGCTGGGCCAGCTACGTGGTGAATGGTTTCTTCATTCTGCAATGCCTTACGCAGATGTTTGATCTACTCTACCTATTGCTTGATGGCTCATACTATCGCAACATTGACCCCGAGACGGGCAACGTTGCAACTTCAGAAGACACTGAGGGTCAGCATTCGATTCCAGACGAGACGGACTTTGCAGACCATTTGCTTGTTTCGCCAGTGATGAAGTTTTTACGCGAAATCTCAAGCGGTAAGCTCTCGGACACCCTTTTGCTCGATGAGACCGACAAGGTCACGAAACTCCACATATTACAGCTCTTTGCTGTGAGCGTGTCTGCCTTTTGTGTTTTATGCGGCGTATACTTTTTGTCTTCTTCGTGCCGGTGCCCCAATCCATTTCATTGGCTTTGTGACCGCTGTCGTCTCTTTAGGAGATCAACTGCGCCCGTCACGCATTTTCGTTTCAGCGAAACATATTGGAATCGACGCAAGCGGGCTTTCATTTGGTTCCGAAGATCGATGCTCGTGCGCCTCTTCATTACAGACTCGCTATCTCTTTATCACTCGCAGTTTATGGCTTTCGGAGACGTTATTTTCACGCTCGCCATCGTCATGGCACTTAGCTTTATGGTAGCCCAAGAGGAATCTTCGGACCGCATGCGCCGATTGTCTGCAAGCGGCTCGCTCGATCTCGTTGGAGAGCCGTAGTCTGGGTCCATTTTGGAACAAGAGGACAACGCAAAGAAAGGACTTTGACCAAAAAAAATGAAGAAGAAGAAGAAGAAGAAGAAGAAGAAAAGAAGAAGAAGAAGACGGATTGGGACCAAGCGATGGTGAGTCGTTACAAGTCCATGCTCTTGAATCGTAGCTATACCTGCATGTAGAATTTCAACATCAACTGCTTGAGAGAACTAATTTTTACAAAAGGGGATTCGGACGTTACCGCGTCGCGTCGCCTCAGCTAGATTTATGAGGACATCATTCCATCTTTTCCTTTGCAGCATCTTCCGCGACCACGGCTCGCTGGATGCAGGCGATGCCAACGACTGTAATGATTGCGCCGGCAAGCCACGTAGACCCGACCTGCTCTCCGAATAAGAGCTGGCCAAGAGCTGAAGATGCGAGCACATTGACTGCAGTGTTCGTCACTGTGCCAACAAGTGTTCCGGATCGCGAAAGCGCTTGCACATAGAGCGAGATCATGGCACCATTAAGACCTAGCATGGTAGCCGCAAAGGCCGCGCGAACCACCCATGTTGTTTGTACGTTTATTGCTGTTGTTGTCGAGGAATCGACGAGAGTCTTGAGCAGCAACTCGCTCACGACTTCGGCATCTTCTCCAAAAGCGACCTGCTCCACTCAAGGTCACCGCTGTTCTCGTCAGTTTTTGAAGCAAAGAGCCAGAGGACTTTTTGTCGTTTCTCCTCGCCTTGCCCTGTTTATCTCCCCAAACCGACCTTGCCGGCTGCTGCCGCCACCGCCGCGCACAGCCCAGAGGCAACAGCCTCGCGCATAATGTTTGTTCTTTTGATTGATTTGATCTTCGCTGAGATGAAATTGAAAAATCCGGAAAAATAATTGGTAAAAAATATGACAACATCAAGAGTCCTCACGCTCTTGAGTTGTGGAGGAGAGAGAGCCAATTGAGGACAGGAACACGGTCAAGGAAGCATGCTGACTGCTGGTTCAAATTGGTCTTGAAAAAGAGTCTCCCGACGTAACTTTTTATTTGCAAATCTCGCTTGATCCTTGAGGGTAGGTAGGTTTAGCAAGCAAAACTCGTCGCAAATTCGCCCACGCAATACCGACCGCTTTGTTCTCCTCCTGCAGAGCGAGATACGAGTCCTGCGCACCCACGTATACTCGAAACCAAAAAGTAAAAGAACAAAAGAAAATGTAAAAGAACAAGGGGAAAATGGTTGCTATTGAAACCAAGGTTTACACAAGGTTGGACAAGACGGCGCGGCCAAGGGGCTTCTTGCCATTTTGAAAGGCGGAGCGGTCCTTGTAGTAGTTCCAGTTCACTGCGTCGACAAAGTAGTCCTTCTTTCCAATGCGCATAATGTAGCCTTCGACATCTTCGTCGGCGCCGTCATCAACGGCATTATCTGCATCATCGTCCTCCACTTCGTTATCCGTGCCGTCAAGCTCGTCTGGGTAATCCTCCATTTCGCTTGCAACCATGTCGTCTTCGGCGTCCTCTTCCTCGGTAGCACCGTCATACGATTCTACTTTGGCTCCTTTCCGTGTGCCACGAAGGCGCCTCTCCAAGGTATCCTTGCGCGCACGACTGCCTGTGCCAAAGACGTCGCGTTTGACAAAAGCACGAAGGTCCTCGCCTTGTTTGTGTTCGCGGCCATGGGCTTTCAGCTGGTTCGACCCACCGGCCTTGATCACTTCCATGGCCTGAATCCAGCCCTCGGCGACTTCCTGGCTCTCGGCCTGAAGATACATGGGTTCGTGGTCGGGTCCGGTGATGCAGATTCCGCCTTCTTCGCCAAGCTCACGAAGCACACTGATGCTCGTGTGCTTGGTGATCTGGATGGATCCCCTGATGGGCGAGCCCTTTTTCTCGCAGAACTGCAACTCGCCATCGGTCGTAAGCATAAAGTAGCGACGTTTCCAGTTCTTACCACTTTGCATTGCCCGCTTCTTCAGGTACCCCTGAATCATGATGATCGCCATGGTGTCGTTTTCGTGGTGGCGTTCACGTGGCCACCGGCCTTGCAAAAAGCTCGTCTTTTCTCTCGTGCCTCCTCGGCGTTCGTGTTGAAAGCCTTGACCGCCCACAAACGACTGACTTCGCGTGCTGGCGTACGCGTATGAGTTTGTGCAGCTCGGTCGAGCTCTCAAGCTTGCTTACCTACACCTGCACAATCGCTTTGCCCTGCGCAGCTCGCTACTGCGCGCGTGCGCCCGCGCTTCGTCCCGCTTCGTCGCTCGCTCGTTCGTTGTGCAGGTCGGCGCGTGCACGTCGTAGCGCGTGCACCAGCCCAGTGCGTGCGAATCGCCTGCTCCTCGAACGACGCCGTCCGCCGTCCACGCGCCGCCCGTCCGGAGCCCGCGAGCGACCGCGTCCCTCCCTCCCTGCCCGCGTGTCTGCGCGCGTACTTCGCGCGCTCGCTCGCCCGGCGGTCTCCGCGCACACGGACCTTCGTTCGATCGTACTCTGCTCTGCTCTGCTCTGCTCTGCTCTGCTCTGCAGGGCGGCCCTGGACACACGCGCCTTCTGCTCTTTCAGACGCGCACACCTCTGCCTTCCTGCCCGCGGAACTACTGCAGAACGCGTACGGAACTCACCATTTTTCTTTCAAGTTTATTTTTTATTTCTCGTTTCGTTCAGACCGTCCTCAGGCTGAGCTGTGACCTAACGACCATCGATCGAACCGCGGCAGCGAAGCAAACCTAGGTGGGTGGGTAGTCGAAGGGCGCGGCCACTAGAGCGACGGAGGCGTGGACGCGCGCGCAGGGCGGGCAGCGAGGGAGCGAGGGGAGGGAGGGAGGGAGACGCAGGAGAACGCAGGAAGACGCAGGGAAGGAAACGTAGACCAGACGATACGACAAGAGGCGAGGAAACGAAGGATCTGGGACTAAGGATGAACTCCGAACGCGAAATGCTCAAGCACGTGGACGCGGCGCTGCGCGCGCTCGCGAGCGACCCGGGCCAGATGCAGAGCATCAAGCTGGGACAGCTACCGGAGATCGCCCAAAAGGCCATGCCCAAAGACGTGGAGATGAATTTGACCAAGAAAGAGCTCAAAAAGCGTCTTTTGCAGATCTGCAGCGAGCTGGCGGCGGAAAGCGCAACGAGCAGCGGCGAAAGCGAGAGCGAGGCCGCGAGCGAGAACCCGGCCATGGAGGACGCCAGCGAAAATGATGAAGCAGAGCACTCGAGATCGATTTCCAAGCGCAAAAAGAGAAAGCGTGTGCGGCAAATTGTGCGTCGCTCACGCGCCGGCGGCGCGACGCACGAGCTCGCAAGAACTCCTCTTGCGAGACTCGCACAAGACATTGGTACGCGCGAGACTCTTGCGCTTGCTGCTGCGAGCCTCAAGTTGAACTTGTCGAAAATGAGCATCCAGTCGGTTTCTGATGCAGTACTGGATGAGGCGCTTGGCATTCTCTCCCGCATTCGCGTTACGCTAAGCCAGACCGCTCAGAAAGCCGACCTGCCCGAAGCAAATCGCACAAGATTTCTGGATCTCATGCGCTGTCGCTTTCACGAACTCATTGCGTGCACGAATGAGGATCTTACACTGCATACGATTAATGCCTTTTCGCAACGCTTTGAGGCCACTTGGCGTCTCGACAACCTTCGAGACGTCGACGCCATCATAGCCCGCACGGAGGGCAGTCTCGAAGAGGTCGAAAATGAAGTCCTTGCTCCCCTCCAGGTTGAAGAGACGACCTTGGACAGCAACGAGTGTGATCTGGCTGGACACTGGCAAGGTGTTGCGGACGAGGTTGAGCTGGGCGATGCGTTTGTGGTGAAGAAGCCTCTGCGCGCGGCGGCCCACCAAATGTGGGCTGAATCCGGCCCGACTCACGTCGCCTTTGCTGTTCGGCCAGCCAGTGCAATGGTGAGCCTCCTGCGGCGCGGTGCGCAGCCGCCTCGTGCCAGTGCCGTTTCGTGCGTTGGTCTTGAGGCTGGCGCTGTATCTTTCTTCGACAGTGCTTCGCTCGCTCTCGAGCATCACAAAAAGACTTCTATACTCACGCGAGCCAGCGGCCTGTACTTGGTCTGCTTTGACCTTGCTCTTGGCCCCCACGAGCGGTGCGTGGACGTCAACTCTGTGCCCCCTTCGCTTCCGGCTGGGGCCAATGCTGCACGCATGTCGGTCACCTCGGCTTCGGGCCACGGGGGCAAGCGTTGGCTTGTTTTTAATACGGGCCAGGCCCGACTCCACTCCTTTGCCAAGCTCGTGTAGACCACCGTAGACGATAGGGGATGCATGCATACACGCTTTTTTCTTTTATGTTGCCATCTACCTCATAGCGCCTAGTCCCCGAAAGTCATGTATCTTGCCCGCATAGCTTTTGCTCTTTTTCTTGCTTCATGCATTCTCAAACAGCATAGAGGATATTCTGTTGAGTGCTGAACCTAATTTGGGGGTAGGAGGAGAAGAACATAGGCCCTTGACAGTAAATTCTGAATGACTTAATTAACGATTAAAAGCCTTGGCGTCGAGACCCGGAGCAGTACTAGAGTCTTCGTTTGATAAACGTAGATCACTTTTGCTCTTACGTTTAATCACCTTTTACCAATTATATTTTCTCATGTCCAGCAATATATCAAACTGGTTGGGGGGGGGATGGATCAGAGTGCAAGTCATTGAATCATGAACAGCTGAAGCGACTCCTTCCAAGCCGCCCACCTGACTGGCAAGCTTCGACATTAAAGCTTGGAGCAAAAGCTTCCATCCTTGCGCTGCTTTGCTGAGAGAAAAAATATCAAAGAAACATTTCCTCCATCTTATCTTATCTTCGTCGATATTTTGCCCTCCTTTCTCCTTGTTTATCTAGAAGAATGAAACATAGACAATAGCGTGGAGGCAAGGCGCCATGTACTAAGAAACATCGAGGCTGAGTCTGAACTGCATGTATCATGAAAGGTAAAAAAGTAGAAAACAGGTGAAGTGAATTATGTTGGATTGTAAAGAGAACAGATTGGATTCTTCGTGGCTATGCTGCCTGGCAAGCTTCTGTGTCGAAACTCTGAAAGATGAAATATTCAGTAGTGAAGGATGTGCGTATGAAGAATGACACTCATTGCATTCAAACAAATGGGAGAACTTTTCGCGACGTGGCGGAAAACTATGCAGCCTTCTTCGAAGGACTTTTTTTTCGCTCTTTAGTAGTCATGCGTGTATTCTGAAGCGTCCCTTTGCCATTGCTTGGGTGTCTGTGTGCGTGTGTGTTTTGTATGCGTTGCCTTGTTTGTGTGTTGCTTGCTTTACAAGAGCGGTAGCCTTGTTTACAAGAATGTGATGTGATGTATGTACTATGGAACCGCACGGTTGCGTGTCTCCATCACCTCACATGACTCGATAGGCTCTCCCTCCCAGGTCAAGCCATGCGTTTCATATGAGAGACTGTTGACAGTTCACAGATTGGCGCGACTGCGCGCCTCCGCAAGCACGCTGTCGGACGGCATGGGAAGCTCCTGCATGGCCCTGGTCCGCGGGCGCCAAGGCCGCGGCCGGGATCTGCGCTCGCAGTCCGCGACCCGCGGCACACGCACAAGGTCGCCGGCGGTGCGCGCAACGGCATCTTCGTCGTAGCCAGTGCTGACGACGAGTCCTCTGGCGCCACAGCAGCTGCTCCCGGTGGTGGTCATCTTGCTCTTGTGTATCTTCTTGAATAAGGTTTCTCGGCTAGGTTCTGCTTGCCGCGGCGAGAGCGTGTTTGGTGTCTTGATTGCGGGTTTGCCTTCCCGTGCGCTGCCGCCTCGCTAGCTTGCAAGCTTGCAAGCTTCCCGCTAGCCGGGACGGGACGAGACGCGACGAGCCGAGACGAGACGAGACGAGCGTATACGACGCTTCTTCCCCCAAAGCTCGGTGGGGGCGGCAGGGCGGGGCAGTGCAAACTAACAAAAAAAGAAAGAAAAAGAATTTTTAAAAAGTAGAAGAAAAAAGAATTTTTAAAAAAGAAGAATTAAAAAGGAAAAGATCGGGTCGCGGCGATTGATCCGCTCGAGCAACAAACAGCAAGCATGGCACGTATAGTCGTAGAAAGCAGAGCAAACAAACAAACGAACAAAATCGGCCGCAGAAAAAAAAAAACTGCTCAAAGGCCGCGATGGCTCATGGATCGATCGATCGATCGATCGATCGATTCATGAGCCGGGGTGGTGCCCTCCATTGGCTCCGCTCCGTCGACCGAGTGGCTCGAGTCGAGCCAAGTCGTGTCGTGTCGTGTTGTGTCGTGTCGTGTCGAGTCGAGCCGAGTTAAGTAGGGTCGAGCCGAGCCGAGTCGAGCCGAGCCGAGCTGAGTCAGTCGGTCGGTCGGTCGGTCGATTGCTCGGTCGGTCGGCCCAAGCGGCCGGTCTCGGCCCGGAGTGGAGGTGCCCCCGCCTCACCTTTACGGCCTCTCGGCGCGTCGTGCCCGCTGGCTGCTGCTGCTGCTGCTGCAGCCGATGCTGCTGCCGATGATGCTGCTGCTGCTGCTGCTGCTGCTGCTTTCGCCGCGCGTGTGCGTGCCGCTCACTCTCTCTGTCTTTCTCTCTCGCGCGCATTCCTTTCTTTCGTTCTATCGCGTGTCTTTTTCCCCGCTCCACAGAAGCCGTGAGAAGGCGAGGCTCCTCCCCCTTTCAACCCCTTCTTGCCGGCTGTCTGTCCGTCAAGCTCAAGCAGCCCGCCTGCCTGTCTGTATGCCTTACCGAGCGAGCACGGGCAACGCACGGCGGCCGGGCATGCAGCCAGCCGCCGCAATCCTGCCGCCGGCGCCTCCGCCACGCGTCGCTCGCCCTCTCCTGCTGGCTCGTCTTTTCCCTCCGTATGTAAAACACCGGCATACAGCCGCGAGGCGGGGTGGGGCAGGGCGCCTGCGCGACCTCGCCACCGCCGCTTCGGCGCGGCGGCATGGCGGCCAACTATCCATCAATCCATCCATTTATCCATCCGTCCAGCAAGCAAGCAAGCAAGCAATCAAGCAAATAAGCAAGCAAAGCCGCCAGTCAGCGGGCCGACGCGTGCTCGCCGAGCTCGCTCTCGGCGCGCGCGCGCTCCTGCCCCTGATCGGCGAGCTCGGCCTGGCTCCGCCAATTCCTTTTTCCCTTCATTTTTAAAAAAAAAATTCTTTTTCGCGATGATACTTTGGGGCGATCGCACAGCGGAGGCTCGAAGTGGAAGAAGCCTCCCACACTGTAGACGCCTTCCTCCACCGGCGCGGAGCCGGCGCCCTGGGACGGCTCCGACGGCCGCCGGGCAAGCAAAGCCGCCCATTGCGGTAGACAGGCAGGTAGACAGGCAGGCAGGCTCATACCAGCAATGCGCCGCGCCGTCTCGCGCGCGGGATGCTGCCGGGGAGGAAGGCGGCCGCGGCCCCAGGATCCATCCGACTGCTGGCCGTGCACGCACGCATGCATGCATACATGCACGCAGTAGATGGAAGCCTGGTGGCTCGTTGGCTGGCAGCTCAGGCTGCGACAGACCTGCGAGCGATAGGCAAATAGCCTAAGCCAAGTCGGGACGGACAGCACTGACGCGGCGACAGCGCTGACCTTTTGCCCTATAAAAGCTGTGATATGAAGCAAGGGGGTCAACAAGGCAAATCTGCGTCCGCGTGAGTGGCGTCGGCGATGACTCGTTCAAAAGCGAGTACTTTGGCCATCCGACAAATTTATGCGAGACCAACGTCGGCGTGCTTGTTAGTCAACTTGCGGCCGCGCTGATGGCCGGCAATTGGCGTTGCGATCAGGATGCCGAAACTTTGTCCTAGAGCACAGAGGTAGTGAGCGGCCGCTTGGCTCTGCAGCCAGCCATTCATGCTCAACGGCATGAAGAAACCCAAAGTCAGTGCTTGGGCCGAGAATGAAAAGCGTCCCGCGCGAAACCGTCCCTTTCCTCGGACGGGCTCTCCTCTTCGTTGTATCGTGTGTAGCCTTCCTTCTTTCTCTCTTTAGCATTGGTTTATTCAACCAAATAAGCATACACGTTGCTACAGCATGCGTCGCGTCGCGTTCCGTCGCATCTTTCGAATCAAAGAGCGTCGCCGGTCCTGAAAGGCAACTTTTTGCGCTAACCTTTGCCCGCTACGCCTTGCCGGCCGGCGCACTTCATGCTTGCTAGACCATGCTTCTGCCCTCTAAGCAAGATGACCCTTGGCTCGATCAATCACAACGAACAGCCAGCCAACCTCGTTTCGAGTGCGCTCTAGCACGGCGTAATGTTGGGGGGGG
>KN805384.1:80005-118660 GCA_000818945.1 Schizochytrium sp. CCTCC M209059 | reverse complement strand
TGGGGGGGAGGGTCGCTTGGGAACCCTCACTTGTCTCTGCATTCGCTTGCCAATGGTGCAGCGCTGCTGCACCTGCAGCGCCGGCCCCACCATCGCCATGCCAGGGCAAAACCACCCATGCCAAGCCAGGCCCGCGCGACGCAGGCCACCCCAATCCGCAAGCATGCTAGATAGCAAATAAGCTAGCAAGCAAGCAAGCAAGCGTCCCCGGGATGCTTGCGTGCAGTCACGCGCGGAAATTCAGAGCCCAACAACAATGACACGCTTCCTGTCCCCTCTCCAGTCTGTCGATCGAGCCCCGCACTGGCCGATTGCTGCAGGCATTGCCGCCGCCTGGGCGCGAGGCCAACTTCCCCAAATCGTGCTGCAGCATAATTTCTTCACAGAATTTCGACTTCTTGACTTGAACTGCAAGCGCCCTTCCTCCCGTCAGAGTGTGCATGCCAAAACTTGCGAGGTGCGCTTTGTGTCCAGTGGGGTTTCTTGGGGTCGCCAACCCTCACAATCCAAGATGCGCCGCTGCGTCGCCCCCCATCTGCCCCCACAGCTCACTGCGCGTGCTTCCCTGCGTCATCCGAAGGAGGGGGGTCGTTGCCCTCTTTCCCTCCTTTCCCACTTCCTCCCTTGCTTCCTCCCTTGCTTCCTCCCGTGCTTCCCTGCCCCTCGCAGGGTTGCTCCTGCGCGGGGTAGACGCAGGGGAAGCTCGGTGCAGTGCACAAGCTGCTTGCTTCCCGCGCCTGTCGGGCTGCTTGTGCTTCTCCCCGCGCCGCGCGCCCTCGCACTCGTTCTCGCGCCTCTTTCTGCGGGGCTGCTGCGGCACGCGCGGGGGCCAGGTTTTTCATTGGGCAGCGGTGGGCGCCGCCCCCAACCAAATGAAAAGCTAGCTCCGCGAACGAGGCAAGCATGGGAGCCACTAAGGCGCGCGCCGCAACCGCATGCATACACTGCCTTCGCCGTCGCCACCGCATGGCGTCTTTCACCCCCTCGCCAGCATGTAGACACGCGCAAGAAGTGTGCCCATCCGGAAAACTGTGAATGGGGCCGGCCACCGGCCACCACGTCCGCGTTCAAAGGCACATAAGCTTGACTTTGCTCTCACGGTTTTCTCAGCCCATACGCCAGCGCAGAGATGGAAACCGTTCCCGCGGAGCCAATGCTTTTTTGGGGACCGGGCATGAACCAACAACAAAGGAGGGGGGGGGGATAGGGTGCGGACGCGAGGACCCGGCTGGGCTTGGGACCTCTGTCAAGAACCTGAGCCAAACCTCGAGTCCCTTTGGAAGACACTTGAATGACGGATACCCGATTCGTCGCGCGAACAGCCGGCCAAGTAAATAGTCTCTGACTTCAACCTCACTCGTAGTAGGTTGAGCGGAAGTAGCAAGCATATTTTGGAAAATGAAAAAATTCGAAATCTTGAGCACCCTCGGAGTTGAGCGCAGCTTCCAAGAGGGAGCCCTTTCCAAAGTAGCACGTCTAAACAAATTTTCTCTACCAAAGGTGTTCTTGGCAGCCAGTTTCGTAGGCCCACTCTGACCGGACTTGCTTCCTGTCTCTGGCATGGCAACCAACCGCCAGCTGTTGACTCGTGTTGCCTTTTCTAACAGAAAGCTAGGCAGCCTTTACTTCGTTGGCCAATCTTAGCTGGATTGGCGGTTGAGCTTTGCGAAGTTCATGTGTCCCTAAATCCGAAGGTTCCTCACAAGAATCCTTCGGGCCGTGCGGACACGGAAGCACGAACCGTGCCTCCGACCACGGATGCAAGCTGATGCAAGCTTCCCTTTCGTTCCTTTGTCACAGGTAGCTGTGAGCTAGACCTCGATGTCGGAGCCATGCCGTGCGAATCGCCGATTGGGACCTTTTCCTCGCCACCTGCCATGGCTGATGCATGGAGAGCCGAGGTCGAAAGGGTTGAGAGAACGAGGGAAGGGGGGATTTCAATCGGTCTGGTGTTTGTAGTCTCTGCGCAGGAAGTGTCCTCGCCGGAGTCGCGGACGCTTCACAGGAAAGAAGGAAGGAAAGGCTCACAAAAAAAAAAATTCCGCAAGTCCGGGGACGCGTGAGGTGCTATGACCGTTGGTGGGTGTGGGAGCCGTCTATGGCGGCTGCAGCGGCCGGAGGTCCGTCGTGCCCGCGTCCGTAGACGCGAGCGAGGGCCAAACCAAAGTCCGAGCGAGGCTCGTTCGCAGGCGTGGACGAGCGAGCGACGCGCGCATGCATTCAATTAACTGCAGCGGAATGTATTGCTGGCTGATTTGCCGGCTCGCTGCGTGGAGCCCGTGGCGTCCGTTCTCGAGACCAACGTCATCCACCCGTGCGGCGGATCCAGCGATCCGCAAGTGGCTCTCTGGCATCTGAGTCAACTCGTTCTTGCCCACCATGCCGTCTCTCTACCTCAGTGAGTGCGATTGGCCTGTGAGGTGGGGCTGCTTCGCAAGCAACTGCAAATAGCAAACAAGCTTAGAAAGCAGACAATCCAGGAAGAGGTGTGGTAAAAGTGAAGGGATAAGATCGACCCAAGTGTAGCCGCATGGCGTCCTCGCGTCCGGCCAGCGGTGGCCAAAAGTATGTAGCCAGGCTCACCCTGTGTATGCAACCAACGGCAAGATCGAAACGTGGCGAGCCGCGTCGCGTCGCGTCCCGTCGCGTCGCGTCCCATCGCGTCGCGAGACACCTCCTGACACGAGCCAACTCGTGTTGCGAGCCACGTGGCATGCTACCCGGGGATCTTTGGGGACGTCAGCCTTCGCAGGCCCGCTCACAAACATGCAAGGCACGGTGCCGTTGATGGTGGCTGCAACAAGTTAATTGACTTGGGAACGGCGGTACCTGCCTGGAGGCAGGCTGTAAAAGGGAAAGGAAAATGAATCGCAAGCTTCTTTTTGGAGAGGGGGGGAGAAAGGTGCAGAGAGAGAGAGAGAGGGTAGGTGGGTTAGAGGAGAGAAAGAGACAAGGGGAAGGGGCGGCGAGAGAAACGGTTGCTCTCGCTCAAGCGCGTGCCCCTCAGGAAGTTGATCTCCATTCCTGGTCTTCCTACGAGTCCCTTCCATCACAGGTGTCTCCCATGCCATTTCAATACTAAAAAAAGAAAGAAAAGAAAAATAACGATGGAAAACTGCCTCTCGTCCGTCGTGCTGGTCGATTCGCGCTTTTTCGAGCCAGCCGTCATAGCCACGTCCCTGCTAGCTGGCGAGCATGGCAGGTTACTTTATGAAGAAGCCTCGCCTTGAGTGAGGAAGCTTTGGCATGATCGAGGCAGGTAAGATCTGGGAAGAGGGGCAAAATGAACAAAGTTCCAGTCTATGAGAGTCGCAAATCCTATCAACTTGACCCACAAAGGCTATCACAGTGCCGCCTTCCCGCCTTCCCTCTCCCGTGAAGACATCCTTTATTCTTTCACACTCCTTTCAACATTTGCGGAAAAGAGTTGGTGGTCGCGGAGCGCCTTGCCTTAATAGAGATGCATACTTGCACTTTAAGCCTTGAGCTCCTCCTTTTTCGGCAATCGAGTATCATTTCTTCTCCGTTTCACCATATCTGAGGCTAGAACAGCCGTTGCGCGCCTTTCAAGTCTTGCGCAATAATTCTTACTTATAAAGCTCGCTCGCTCGAGCGCGACAGATGAGGAGAACGACCTCACTTATTTTGTTCACCCAAAGACTTCTTCGAAAAGGAAGGGCCTTATCAGCCCCACCTTTACCTGGCCTGAATTTGCGTCTCATGGCCTGACCGAGTCGATCGACCGTACTACAGCTCTAGGAATGCACAAACAAATTCAGCCTTCCGGGCGTTGCAGACTGTTGATTTTCAATGACGTGTAGGTGCTGTAATGCGCGCATAGCGTGGCCCCGAAGGCTCGTGTGATAGGTAGAAAAGAGCTAGACAACATTCGAACAGACTCTCAGTCCAGAGAAAAGAAGTCGGCACCTACTCCATTCCCCCACACATACTTAGCCTTCGTGCTTTAAAGTTGGCCCCGCCAGCTGAGGACGGCCCAGACTCACGCAAATTGGCCCAAGTCGACAGTGCCACGGCCGCAGATCCGCACAATCGGGCGCGCGCCTCGGAGAATTGCCATACGTCTCCGAGACATGATGGCCGACAGTCATTCCCTGTTTGTTTCTTTCGCGGCCCCAGCCTCGGCGAGGGATCCGAGATCACTTCTGCAATCGACAGTCGTAAACAAATGTTCTGGTGGCTACCTAGGCAGGCAGGCAGGCAGGCAGGCAGGCAGGCAGGCAGGCAGGGAGGCAGGCAGGCAGACAGGCAGACAGACATCTTGTGCTTACACACGCTTGGTCAAAACACTGCATGCCATTTCTCAGCACCGACAGACATGCGCTACCGCTGGAAGCTCGCTCCCCCTCGCCTGGATTCATGGCATCACATTGCATATAGGCGATTGACGCACGGCCACCTCGATTCATTATCCACCAGTGCAGTCCAAACGTTGCGGAGGATACCTGCCTCATTTGACACTTGGCATTTCTTGCTCAGAATCTCTCGCAGGAGACTTCTCTTTGCACGGCGCGCGCGCCAACCTGCCTGCCTGCCCGCCCACCTACCTGCAACTGATTACTTGTGAGGGGCGCTTAGCCTCGCCACCCTAGTTGTATACCACGCAAGCTTTCTTGCTTGCCAGCCCGGGTCAAGGTGTGTATTTTTTTTAAAAAAGTGCTGGTCTAATTCGAGCCACCAGCGCTGCGAGTACTGCTGTGCTGGCGCGTCGAGATCTTGCTGCTATCAGGAAGAACCTGGGGCCGCGCGCGCCGCGCAACCTCGATCGAGTACGCTCCCACAACGGCTTTCCCATTTAGCTGCAGCCCAGCGCGTGTCCCCAATCTCTTGCCTCAGCCTATCGCAGCAGCCTGCCGGCCCGTCGAACGAGGATGAAGATCTTGCTGAGTGAGTTGGTGGGTATGGGTGCGTGCCTGGCTTTCTGCCTACCAAGTAAGTAACAGTCATTTCGCCTCTTATGCATAAAAGTAGCCGCTGCAAGTCGTACCAACAACGAGCGCAAGCCACGCCCTTCGAGCTGCCAATTGCAAAAGAACCATCCAGGCACGCGCCGCAGCCGCTACTCGGGCACGGTGGCAAGCCCTGGACGCCTGCGGCGCGCGCGCTGCCATTCATTCCGCTTCCAGGCTTGGTTCTTCACGCGGGCGTGGGGCGAAAGCGTGTGAAAACTGACACTGCTTTGGTCATGAAATGCGAGCCAACGAAGCTCCTCGCGGCCGCTCGATCATCAGTAGCAGGCCTAGCTTAGCAGTAGCGACGGCTTCCGACTGCAGCTGCACCTGAATCGCAGTTCCAAGGTTGCTTTCGAGTGCCGCGTCGCCTCACGTCGCCTCGCCTCGCCTCCCGTCTCCTCTTGCCTTGCTGTGAGAGAAGGTAGTACTTACTTGCCCCAGCGCCAAGCGCGAGTGCAGGTGTCCACGGGCCGCGGCCGGGCCGCGCTTGCCTTGAGTTGGCACGGCCTGCGCTGCCTGCCAGTCAGCGTCTGTCTCGCAAAGCCCGACCGAGCCTGTAGTATCAGGACAGGAGAAGGATCGAGCAAAAGGATGAAAGAAAGCTGCAAAGAAAGCTTGAAAGCAGCACAACCAACTGGAAGAGGGAAAGACGGTCCCCGCACTTGCCCTCGCCCAGAGGGCGCGTCGATCTTGCTTCTCCCCCACATTTGCGAATCCCCGCAGAACTCCAAGCCCCGGGCTCGCTTTCCCCCGCCCAGGTCCCGATCGGCCCTGGCGCGGCCGGCCGCCGGGGCGGTGCGGGCGGCGCGGGGAGGACGAGGGGGTGCCATGGGGCGGGCCGTTGGAAGGAGCGGCACCGGCCCGAGCGGCCCGAGCGGCTCCCCCCCCGAGCGTTCGTTAGACTCGCTCGACCGCGACCAAGCATTAGATATCGCGCAGTCGCCGGCGAACGAATGTTAGTGTGGTGGGTCGCCGGGATTGGAGGTGGAGGTCGATCGATCGCTTCGAGGGTGTGCGCGTCGAAGTCTCGAAAGCCGGGATGGGGCCGCCATGGTTTTTTTCTTGGCAGGCCCCGATAAGAGGTAGGGCGGGCCATCGCATGTACAGTCAAGTACCACGTGACGTCAACTTCACGTCCAGGGCCCTTGCGGTCTTGGATCGAGGAGAGCTAGTGTGGCGCAATCGCACACCCACCCGCATGAATGCTCGGTGAACACGGTCACGTCTTCATTCCACAAGGTCGGCCGTGAACGAGAAATCACGTCGGGACAGCACGCGCATCATGCAATGCGTCATGGTGCGCCCGCACATAAACGGTGTGCGGGCCTTGTATACTCCCTTCTTCCTTCATACTTTTTCGAGTCACGGCAAATACAATTTTTTTTTTAGTTGTTATCGGATGGCTGGCGCGATGACTGCATTTCGCCCGAAAAGTCATGCCCCCAGACACTTGTGATCGAATGGCGGAGAGACTGCATTCCGCCCAAGAATCATGCATCCAACAGACGATAGACGGCCCCCGGACACTTGAGAAGATAACATTGCTGATTGAGCACTTCAATCAGCTCCTTGAAGTCGGGGATCTGATGCAAGATCTTGGCCTGTTGGGCCTCCGCCTTCATCTGCTCCACGGTGAATCGCGTTGACCCGCGCTGCCGTGCAACATTCTTGAGCTGCGCCACGAGCGCCTTGCAAAGCTTGGCCATGGACATGCCTCCACTGCGTTGCAAGTCCACCACTCCAGAATCATCCGTAAAGGCGTCCAACAAGGATTCCTGCATAAGAGAGACAATGTCCTCCGCGTCCGCTTCCGTGACGAGGTCTCGCAACTCTAATCGTGCACGCGCCTGTGCAAGACGTACGAGAGACTCTAGTTGCCGCGTTGTGATGGGCGTTGACTCGCAGGAGCTCCCCTTCTCGCGCAGCTCCAAATAAAATCCTTGCAAAACTCGGCACGCACCTAAACTCAGCTTAGGATGACAGTAATGCTTGGCGAACGCAAGGTACTTGCGGAGAAGCTCCGCCGGAAGAGGGTCCGTGCCCTCGTAGGCCCGCACACGCTCATGCAAGAACGCTTGCACGGGCTGGTCTCGAGGCCGCGTTTGCTTTCGAGGCGGCGGTCGACCTCGCCGCACGCGTCGACGCTTGCAGGCTTGCGTTGCCGAAGATGAGGACGACGTCCGCTGCGACGACCCTGCAACGCTATTGCCAGCCTCATTCTCGTGTTGCAGGTGCATATCGACAACATATTCAGCAATATTGCCATCGTGACGATCGTCCGGACGATCCACCAGAATAAAGACCAGATCAAAGCGAGAGAGCAATGGCGCGCTCATACGCAAATTCTCCAGTACGGTACGATTTCGATTGTAACGTCCTCCGATTGGATTGGCTGCCGCGAGAATAGCCGTGCGCGCCGACAATGTACATACAATTCCAGCCTTGGCAATCGAGATTGATTGCTGCTCCATTGTTTCGAGCAGTGCTGCCGAGTCGCACTGCATCTTATCAAACTCATCGATACAGCACACGCCACGATCGGCCAGCACCAACGCTCCAGCTTCCAAAGAGTGCTCGCCATTCTTATCCTTGGCCATCGTCACAGTCAGACCCGACTGCGATGCGGTGTTGCCACAAACGTAGACGCCTCGAGGACTTACAGCAGCGGCAGCCTTGAGCATCTGACTTTTGCCCAGACCTGGATCACCGACCACAAGAACATGAATGTCGCCTCGGATAGGTACAGAACTCTTTCGCCCAGCAACTCCAGTTCCGCCCGCAAGACCCAGCAAAAGCCCAAACTTGACGTGCTCCTGTCCCAAAATGAGTGGACACAGACTATGCACCAGAAAGGAGTAGTCGAACTTTTCGGAAACCAGCTGGATCATGGCATAGTCCTTTTCGGTCAGGTTGGCAACAATGTCATTCTTTTGCTTGTTGTCCTCTCCTCCGGCCATCACGTGCTGGGCTCGTTGAGTGCTTGCTGCTTCTTGACTTGTCAACCCTTGGCCTGCGCCTATGTTCCGGGCCCGAATTTCACGCAAAAAGTCCAAAGCACTGTCTTGCGTCGAAGCTAGCCCGGGCAACGATCGCTGACTTGCGCCTTGAGATGGAGGTTGCAGTGGTGCCTTTCGCACTGGTGATTGCGACGGCGACTGCTCTAGAGCCCCTCTGTGGGTTGGAGACGGAGACTGGTTCTGCGCTTCAACCCGAGCGCCCTGGGGCCGGCCTGCAACGAGAGACTTGGTCTCAATCGAGTTCGCTTCGAGAATGAGAATGAGCAGGCTAGCCTCGCGATTCTTTCCCTTGGCGCGGGACCCCTTGCCGGTTAGACTCTCCGCGTTCAAGGCCTTGACAATTCCGCAAATCGTGACCACATCGCCAGGAACAACGAGATCAACGAGATCCTCTGTTAGTTCCACGTCAATCGTGCGTGGTACGGCGCCGCCATTTGCAGTAGGATTAGCCGCCTCGTCCGCTTCTTGTAAGCGGACCAATTGAAAATCCACCGTCACTGCAGACGCCTTGTCGGCCTTGAACACCTTGCCTTTGCAGTCTGCATTCTCGCAGTGTGTAGGCGGCGCAAATTTGCCGTCTGGCATGCTCTTGCATATACTTTCCCCGCACTTTGGACATGCAAAATCCATTCGCTTCACCATTGGACGCACGCCCGACACGCGGACGACCGTGCCTCGCACAGCGACAAACTTGCCCAAGTGGCTTGATTTGAGCGAACGAATGCTCGTGAGGGGTCTGTACGCCACAAAACGTGCGCTGATCCGGGTCAGCACAGGATTGAGTCCGTTGTCCGCCGATTGAAGTGCTCGCATGGAGCAAATCGCCAAGCCGAGGCAACTCAACGTCATTCTTGCGTTCGAACGGAGCGAAGCTGCAAACTTGGCAAGTGGGTCTGGCTCCGTGAGCAAAGAGCAAAATTGCCGAAAATCAAAGACCACTTGTGTCGCTTTTTCCAGGTCGACACCTTCGAGCAGCCCGGCGCCCTTGCCAGTTCCGGGCTTGAGGAAGGCCCGGAATAGCTTGACCGCACGAACCCACGCGTGTTCAGGGTCGAAGTCATCAAAGGGAAAGAATAGCTCCCAGTTCTCCTTTACCAACGCTTCTTCTTCGTCAAGTGCTCGTCCTCCATCGCGTCCTGCACCGCCGCCGCACTCGACGTCTTCGTCGATTGCCATCACCGCGGATCCGCCAGGAGATTGCGGATGGTTGGGGTTAAGGGGCCTTCGGAACTAACCCCAGCTAGCACGCGCGCAGCACGCAAACGCACGCGCACAAGACAGCCGATACGTCACCCTTCTCCCTCGCCAGCTGTCGCTCGCCCGTTCGCCCCCAAAGGCTCTGGCGCGCAAAGGCCTACGAGCCGGCGGCACGGCTCAGTCTTAACCGTAATTACTCGCCTACGACTTTGCATTCCTTGTGACGATTTCTCGCGACTCTGAAGAAAGAAAAGAAAAGTAAAAAAGAAAAAGGCACATCAAGTCTGCCTCAAAGCTCATGCAAAGCCCTCCGAAGACTTGCCGCAAGTGCCAACAACAATATGGAAAGGCTTGGATAACAAGAGAAGGCGCATGCAGAGCGCGCAAGTGTCGAGTACATTCACTCCACGTGCGTGGAATCACTTCACCAAAATAAAAAGCGAGAAAAGCAAATATCTCTCGGGTTACAAAAGCCAGAGCAAAACAAAGTGAAAAACAAAACAAAGTCAAAGTCATGTAGATTTGCCCGCTGCGAGATTCTTCTTGAATAGGGAAACACGTTTCGGCTTTGCAGCAGACTCCGCGGCAGGCGCCGATCCCGATGCTGTAGACGAAGCAGGGACTCTAGGCGGCTCCAAGGACCCAGTCTCGCGCTCCATCACATGGCCCGAAAATGCAGAACTACCCACGACTCCTCCACTGCCAGGGACGGCTGCCGCATTGCCCACCATCTCGTCCGCCGCTTCTTCGGTTTTCGAAGACCTTCCACTTGCAGCCATGGGCGCTTCTTGCGGGGCGCCGCGGCCCTGGTTCAGAAAGTTGGCATAAAATTCATCCATTGACATTTCTGCCTCAGCGCGCTCGCGCTGCTCTTGAGCATTCAAGGCAGCCTCAGCAGCAGCGATCGCTTCCGGATCATTTTCCTCTTCAAGCTTGGCAAATTGATCCCAAATTGCCCGAGACTTTGCGCGTTCTTCCTCAGTCAGAGCACGTGGAGCTGAGCTCGTTGTTGGCACTGCTTCGCGCGAAAGTGCTTCAGCCTCTTCGAGCGTTTCGCGCAACTCGACGAATCCGTTCGCATCCTCTTTCATAGAGTTGCCGCCACGCGTCGCTTGCCTTTGCTGAGGTTGGCCCGATGATTTCATTGGTTCACCAGATGGTTTTCTGGCCTCATCCGATGCGACAAGAGTCCCTCGCTGCGTACTGGACTTACCGCTGCCATTCTGTGCGGCGAGGGCAGCTTTGATTTGCCGAATATCTGCCTGCACTGTTGCTTTACGACGTTCCAGCACCCCGCAAGCCTGAAAGGCAGACTGTTTGGCGAAAAGGCCGCCGCCAAGATTCACGATGACTTCGTTGGTGCGCTCCAAAGTTCCGCGCGTAAAAGCTAGCTGCGTCAAGACCAAATCGTCACCATTTTCAAGAAGAGCTTGTTAGCCAATTCCTTCATCTCGAGCAACAAGAACGCGATGGCAGCAGCAGCAGCAAGAGTCTGTCCATGCCAGAGAATAACGCAAAGAAACCTACCTTACCGACCGGCACGGTCACTCTGTGCTTGAGGCTTTGCGGTAGCGACGTCAGAGTGGCCTGCACGGCCTCCAGGTCCGAGTACAGCGCAACGAGCTCCTGCGCCTTGTCCTCGAGCGCCTGCGCGCTGTATCGCGACGCCAGCGAAGAAGCCGACGATGACGCCGCCGTTGTTTGTGCCATGGCGACGCGTGCTTCGCCCTCGCGTGGGCCTCCTCAATTCAGCCTGCGTGCGCACGCGCACGCGCCGTATCGCTTTTCCTAACTGGGCTCCGCGTCGTTTCCGGCCCGGGTCGAGCCACTGCTTTTATTTTACTCCCCCAAAAAAGCTTTTCGCTTTCCAGAATGCGAGAACACGGGTGCACACTTTGGGTACGCGAACGCATGAATCCGCGACCCACAACGTTGCACGGTGGGTCGAGTCTTGAAAAGAAAAATAGGAGAATGGACAGTGAGACCGCCGTGCGTCCCTGCATCATAGCTGCCAAGAAGAGAATGGATTAGAGGCTTCGCTCCAGCTGCTTGCTTTCTTGCTTCCGTGCTTGCTGTCGTTTCGCGTGAACAGTGCGCAGCTTGCAGCGCGGAAGCAAAGCAAAGCAAACAAAGGAAGCAAAACCTCAAGCGGCGTAGCCTTGCAAACGGACTCTGAGTAACGCGCACAAGGGCAGGAAAAGAGAAATCGCACCAAGAGGAGAGGAGAAGAAAAGAATACTCGCGCTCTGTTATTTGACGCGCGGTGGCCTTGCGTAGGACGCCTACGTATATCACGATGGCATCCTTCTTGCGACGTGGACCCAAGTCCCCCAAATCTGCGGAAAGTCAAGAAGCCTTTACCTCGGGCAACCTTGGCTTGACTGTAGATGTCGCGCCCAAGAATGGTCTGGCGCCAGCCAAGCAACAAGCGAGCGACGCTCTTTCCCTTAGTGCGGTGGAGATCGAGTCCAAGGACAGCTTCGCAGATCTCATGTCCCCGATGACGCCGTCGGCTCTGTCACCTTCTTCGAGACGGTCAAAGTCGCGCTCTCGCTGGACAAAGTCCGAACGCGAAGCGCTGCAGTCGCTGGACTTCTTCAACGAGACGCAGCGCAAAGCCCTCGAAGAAATGCGAGAAAACTGTGCGAGCGATTTAGCGGCTGCCGGCTTGTCCATCGATGAAGGAGTCGAAGCCGATATTGTCAATCTTCGCATGCTCCGCTTTCTGCGCGGACACAAGTTCGATATGAAGACAGCCTGTCAAATGTACACGGAGATGGTGGCATGGCGCAAGGCCGAAAGCATTAACGCAATTCGCGAAGAAATCAAGCAAAGCGAGCTTCGCCCCGCAGACTTTCCGCACCATGGCAGGGTTGTTCGCTTTCTTCCTGCACATCATGACCATGGCTTTGATCTTCAAGGGAGGCCCATTCAGATCGAGCTTCTCGGTCGCATTGACACTAAAAAGCTTCTCAGTAGCTTCCACGAGAAGGAGTTTCTCCGCCACCACATTTACTCGATGGAGTACACTTCTATGAAGATCGAGCGCTTGTCACAAGAGCGTCAAACTCTCGTACGTACCGTGCTCATCTTCGACCTCGCCGGTCTTGGGATGAGCCACATGCACAAGCCCGCCATGGATCTCCTTCAAAAGGCATTAAAAATCACGCAGGACTACTACCCGGAGTCTATGCACTGTTGCTACATCATCAACGCGCCAAAGGTTTTCTCCGTCCTATGGCAGGTCATCAAGCCGCTGTTGGCGGAGCGCACTGTACGCAAGATTCAAGTTCTTGGGAGCTCGTACACGAGCGAGCTCCTCAAGAATATCCCGCCCGATAGCATTCCAGCCTCTCTCGGTGGGGCCCGCGCCGACGAGTGGCCCCTTGTATTCGACAAAGCCGAAGCGTCTCGCGTCAATGACGACTATGAGACACTTACGCTAGCCAAAGGAGAGTCTCGGACCCTCAAGATTCTCGTGGCCAGCGACTCGTACGTTGCTTGGGGATTCTACGTTCACGCTGGCGACATTTCCTTTGCATGTGCGTTTGAGGAACACGCGTCATCATCCCAAGACAAGGAGGATATTGCATCCGCCATATCCCAGAGCGAGCACAATGGCAAGCACGAATCGCTAGGAAATTCTTTCGATGCGCCGCGTCCGGGTACCTTGCTCCTCACGTTTGACAACTCATCGTCGTGGATAAAGGGCAAGACGATATCGTACTACGTCTGTGTAGCACCAAGAGCTGTACGTCACGAGCTCGATAGTCCTCGCAATGGTCGTCTTCGAAAGTTCTTCACCGACTCGATCAACTAAGAAGTAAAAAAAGGGGGTCAAGAAAGATAAGAAAATGCGCGCTTTTCACTAAAGGAGACCAACATAAGAATTTTCCAGAGGCTATTGTGGTGAAGACTTATTACGTATAGGTAACTTTCTTGAATGTCTTGTGCAAAGATCTGACGCATGATGTTCCTGTTGTGAACATCGAGGTCGTTCTTCGCTGCTTGAAACGATTCTAACAGAACATGAACCATCTTTTCCCATACGGATGCAACACTTCGCACCAGCATCATTTTCGAACAAAAAAGTCAATGAGCCGTCAATGACTGCTGGGCGAGAGCACGATTGAGCTCAGCAATTTTCGTGCTCATGACTTGCTCATGATCGTGCGTAATGCGCATAATGCGTTCGCTGGCTTTGGCACGTTCGTGTCCGAAACGCTGATCCAATCGCTTCCGCTCCTTTTCCGATTTGGTTTTTTTCACGAGCGACTCGCGTCTTCGCTCGTTGGCTTGCTCCTCTTCAAGAATGCTAAGCAAATGCATATTCTGTTTCCGCTTGAGTGCCTTGATCTCCTCTTCAATGCGAGCGCGAGGATTTGACGGAGGCTTGAGAGCCGCAGACCTTTTCGTCTTCTTTTTCTTCGCCAAAGGCGAGGGCGATCGTTTCGACGCGCGCCATGCCTGGGAGGTCTGCTGCGAGTGAGACTTTCCCTTGCCCTGAGGATAGTCTGTGTTGTTCGGGGCCCTTGGGTTTCGCTGCTGCGTCAAAGGCGCAGCACCATCGCCTTCGTCAATTCCCGACATGTCCGCTTCGAGGTTGTCAGACTCGCGTCCCGCAGTAAGAAGTGAGTCTTCGGAACGTTGAGAAGAGTTCTGGCTCGCTGCAGCTTTTCGAGGTGCTGCAGGACCACTCCGAGCGGCAGCCGAGGCTGGCCTCTTGCTTTCCCGTGGCACAGTCGTCAACGCGGTCTTGCTGCGATGAGTAGGCGTTCGCGAGGAGTGCACCTGTGGCAGCGAGGTAGGCGACGGCGTGCTGGCAAGACCGAGGTCCATGCCGCGCAACTCTTTGGGCAAGACGAGCTTTCCCGTGGCCCGCATGAGATCAAAGGTCTTGACGATATCCTTTTTTTGCTTGTCGGCCTCAATACGCTGTTGTTTGCGCATGACAATAAGTTTCTCTCGCTGTTCTCGAATCTGGGCGGCCCGCTCGCCCTCGCGCTGAATCTTGTCCATGATTCGTTTGCGTTTGTGCTCCTCCATACGCCGTTTGCGCTCAATAAGCTCGACACGGTCCTGCTCGCGAAGACGGGCGAGTTCTTCCTGAACTGCATTTGTGGTTTTCTCCCGTGCCTTGCGTCGAGCCACGGCGGCCTCTTTTTGCTGTCGCTTTCGGAAAATAGCATTGCATTTGGCTCGCTGTGCGTTCATCATTTGCTGGTAGGCGCGACGACGCGCATCGTCCCGCTCTCGAGACTCGCGAGCTTTTTGGCGGTTCTGGAACTCCTCATCCATTTTGCGACGCAAAAGGCGCTGAGAGGTTTGTTTTTCGAGGTCTTCGGCCTTTTGCCGCCGCTCCTCAGCGTGCTGCTCCATCTGCCGTCGTGTGCGCTCAATAAGAGCAGCCTTTTCGGCGGCACGATCCTGCGCTTCTTGACGTTCTTGCTCCCGTCGATTCAGAAAGGCCTCTTGTCTGGCTTCCGCAGATTTCTGCTTGCGCGCGTACTCCTCGCGCTGTTCTTCAAGAATGCGTTCTTGATTTTGCATGGCGGTTTGCACGCGTTGTGTCTGCTCCATTCGTTTGAGCTCGTTTTCATGCGCGAGAGCTGCTCGTTTGGCTTCGAGGGCGGCTTGGCGCTCTCGTTGCTTTCGGTCCATGTTCTTCTTCTTTTGCAAGAGCTCCTGTTGCTGCGCTTCGAAAATCTTGCGTGTCGCTTCCATCCGTCTTCGCTGGCGCTCGGCTTGCACCTCCTCACGTCGCCGAGCGTCTCGCCGTCGCTGGATTTCCTGCTGTTGCTCCAGCTCTGCCTGCAGTTTGGCCGCCTTGGCTTCTTTGGCAATAAGAATTCGCCGCTGTTTTTCCTCCTCGCGCTCACGTTCGAGCTTTTCTTGGTCCTTTTTGGCGCGACGCGCTTCGTCTTCGGCTTGTCGCTGACGTTTGAGCCGCTCCTTTTCGCGTTTTGCAGCTGCTTCGCGCTCCATTTTGGCCTCATTTTCCTTGTGTTGCTGCGCCATGCGCATTTCGTATGCAAGAAGTTGTTGGATGTCCTGCTTTTGCCGCTCTTTGAGCCGCTCGAGCTGTGCTTGCTCTTTCCGCAGCAAGACTGTGTTCTGCACGTCCGCGTCTTGTTCTTCGGCGGCCCCTGCGCGCTGCACGAGCTCTTGAGCGCGTACGCGCATCGCCTCCTCATGAATGATTTTTTCGTGTTCTTCCAGCACAATGCGGATTTTTTCGCGTCGCTTTCGGACAAAGTGCTCATAGCGAACCTCTTGCACGGCCGCCTCGAGGCCCTCCTCGGCGAATGATGCAAGACTTCTCCATTCGAGCTCCTCAGGCAAAAGACCTGCGCGTGCGCACGCTTCAAGGGTCGTGTCGCCCTTCAAATCCAGCATCGGCGCATCGTCGAGCGCAGCGCTCGAGTGCTCCGACATTTCTGCTCGCGAGCTGCTGCGCAATAATGGCTCTCTACGACGGACGATACTCCTCGCTTGCAGAGATGGCGCGGGCGACTCGATCAAGCAATGTTTCCCGGCGCAGGCCTGCGGCGGCGAATTGTTCGACTGCCACGGCCACGCGCTCGTCCGCGTGCCAAAGCCAGGCTGCCCGACCTTTTTGCACGAGAATAAAATTGACGGGTCGACCAATCGAACGATCGGTTCTACTCAAACAGATTCCAATCAGCTTGCGTTTCTTTGCCGGCCTCTGTGCCTAGTAGAATGCACGTTCGCCCTCAAGCTGCCTTTTCTTTCACGCTTGCTTGCTCAAAAACAAAACATCAGCCAATTCCAAGTTCCTACAGACCGCGCGCGTGCCATGGTACACACCGCCCTTCACAAGGGTTGGCATCTTTGCTCGCGTGTCAATGTGGTGGTACGAACTCCTTTTGTCTCCAGACCAGAGACTCTCTTAATCTTGAACTTGGACTCGGAACTTCGGAAAGCCGCCCGTAACGGATCTTCTCCTTGGTGCACACTCTCGACGCGGGGACCCCTTACGAGGACCCCATTTCTAGCTCGAGAGTGGTGGGCTTGCGCTTGGCTTGCTTGGTCTGGCAGAGCCAGAAGAAGAAGCCAAGACACACTGCGCGACCATGACTCACGTAGAGGAGGACGAGGAGCTAATCGCGTGGGGCCAAGTGCTCGTGGGGCCGCCGGGCTCGGGTAAGAGCACGTACTGCCGCGGCATGAGGGACTTTCTCAGGGATATTGACAGGTAGGTCGGCGCGCTACAGACGGCATGCCACCTTCTTCTTGGCGCGTGAACGCGCTGCGGTTCATGCGCTGTGAAGTGAGGGAGGCGCGGATGGCGGGCTTGCTCGCGAAGCAAGCTGTGCCTTTGTATTCTTCAGCAGTCTGAGATGGGGAATGCTCTGGAAAACTGACGACGCTACATTGTGACGCATGATGCCCATCTCGATGCGCCGTGGCGCCCGCTTGCATCGCGAATAGAGACGTAATGATCGTGAATCTCGATCCAGCAAATGAGGACACATCCTACGAAGCTGAAGCCGACATCGCAGATTTGATTAGACTCGAGGACGCCATGGAAGAGCTCGATCTAGGTCCGAACGGCGGCATTATATATTGTCTCGAGTTCCTGGAAACCAACATAGAGTGGCTTTTGAACATTTTGCGCAAGGCTATGCGAGGCAAAGCGCGCCCATACTTTTTGTTCGACTTGCCGGGTCAAGTGGAAATATCGACTCACCATGAGTCTTTGCGGAACGTCATGACGCGTCTGATCAAGGAACTCGATTTGCGACTCACCGCCGTGCATCTTATCGACGCCTATCACTGTTCCGATCCAAGCAAGTACATTGCCGCTGTATTCCTTGCTCTTTCGGCAATGCTGCGTCTGGAGATGCCCCATGTAAACGTCTTGTCCAAGATTGACCTCGTGGAAAATTACGGCGCGCTCGATTTTGGCCTCGAGTTTTATGCAACGGCGCAAGACCTCGGGCATTTGCTTCCGCTTCTCAGGCTTAACGACGGACGCGCTGGGTCCAAGACGCAGCCACCGTCGGTGCAAGACGCAGCAGCAGCAGCAGCAGCAGCAGCAGCAGCAGCAGCAGCTTCTGCAGAGACAGATCGAGATCTAGACGCAGACGCAGACGCAGAGAACATGAATGTGGATAAGTCCGCAACTGCTGAAAGTGTTTCCAAGGTATCAGGGTTTCACAGAAAGTTTGGCGAGCTCAACGAGGCTCTGGTCAATCTCATCGATCAGTACAGCCTTGTTGCCTTCCACCCTCTCAACATCCAAGACCGTACAAGCGTGGCTCGCCTTGTCAAGCACATTGATGTAACGAACGGCTTCCACGAAAGTATGACAAATGACGAGCTTTCTCTTTTCGAGGAGATCGCCCCACTTGACTATGCTGACTTGCAGGAGAAGTACTTTGCGCCATCGCCATAAGCATCCACTTCGGCACATTTCATTGTAGAAAGCTTCAGTCAGACAACTAAGGAGGGCGTAGCGCTGCATGGATAGCGACTGCGCATATGCGCATTACATTAACGAGTCAAAGAGCTCCATGCCAAGACTGCAAGACCAACTTGCTGCTGAAAGCGAACGATTGTGAATAACAACTTAAAGGAGGCCAGATTTTGGATTCTGTTTTGGGAATTTGAGGCCGCCATGCAGGGCTCCTTCGCAAGACGAATGGCCGCTAAATGTGCTTTCCCTGCAATTCACTGCGCTCAGGTCTGCGTGTAAGGATGAGAGATTCGCATAATTTTATGTGTTCATTTTCTCTTCTTTTGTCCCATTCTCGATGCCAACTATTTGTTCATGCAGGACTCCGCTCAGCTCGTTCTCTCGTTGCAGGCAAGTCGCAATACGCTTTGGGTCGCAGACTCTTAACGTGCCTTCGAAAGATCAATACATGACGCTTGATCTCTGGACCGTAAAGGGTCTCCGACGCGGGAAGTTGGCAAGGAAAGACTGGGACCATGGATCTCAAGGCTTTCAACTTGTGTAACGGCTTTTGGGCTCGTCTTGCCCTTCTCTGTCTCTCCTCGCGCGCGCGCGTCAAGCAAGTATGGGCAAACAAAGCGACAACGAGCCCGACCAGCCAGCCAGCCCGAAGAGAGGCGAAGCCACGAAACGCGTTGAGCGAGCTGCGAGCTGCAAAATGCGCACTACTCGTACACGCCCAAGCGTAGACGCACAAGCAGGCTGGAACCGGGCACCAGGGCGCGCCATAACGACTCGCAAGGCAGACGTGCCACGGCGTGCAGCAAGATCGCAACGCAGCAGCAGCAGCAGCAGCAGCAGCAGCAGCAGCAGCAGCAGCAGCAGCGCAAACGCGATGCCAGGATCTCGTGCTATGCAGCAGACATCAGGGTCACCGTCGCGGACGCGAGAAAGCAGCAGTCTCGGTCGAAGAAGTTCGCGCGAATCGAACGTGGACGTCAACTATGTGGAGTCGCTAAAGGAACAGCTCTCGTACCTGGAAATGGAGTGTGCTGTTCTTAAGAGCTCATTTCAGCAAGGCAGCGGCAAAGCACAGTCTGTGATCTCCACGCGGTCGTGTGTTGATGGCTCGCTTTCTGAGCTGACTGACAGATGCCGGCAGCTCGAGGCCGAACACCGTGCAGAACTTCGGCAACGAGAAAGCGAGCACGGAGCGCTGCTGCGCGAGATATCAGATTTACGCACAGAGGTCGAATGCAGGAAAGAGGAGCAGCGTCTTGTTCGCAAGCGTGCAGAGGATGTGGCCAGCGAGCGAGCTGCTAATCTCGAGCGTGAGTGCGCTCGTCTTGCCAAAGCGCTTGTCGAGCAGCAGGGCGCGAAGGAGAGCCTGGAGGCGGCCCTCGCGGCCCAAAAGCGAGCCGAAGAAGGCTTTGAGACCGAGCGCGCTCGGCGTGAGGCTTCGGACACGCGACTAGAAGCTCGTGTGGAGGAGCTGAGCACGATGCTTGCAGCCTCACAGGCACGGGTAACAGAACTCGAAGGATCTTGTGGCGTGGACCGTGTCAGGCTCGCCGAACTTGAGGAAAAGCATACATCCTTTTCCAGCGACACCGATGCTCTGCGCGCCCGAACAGAGGCCGCAGAAGAGAATGCTAAGCAAATGAACGCAGAGCTGGCTCGTACGCGCAACCATCTACAAAAGGCACAAGAGCGTGCCGAAGCTCTTGCGGAGGAGAACGACCAGCTTGTCGAAGCAAATGCTGATCTTCACGAGAATCTTCGCAAGCTACAGCACCAACTGAGCGGGTCTGCTGGCCGCGAGGCCGATGCTACGGCACAGCGAGACGCAGCGCTGAAGAAAGCTGCCACACAAGAGATCCAGCACGCGACCATGAAGCAGGAGCTCGAACGAGAACAGCAGTTTCTCGAAACAGAGATGTCTCGGCATCGACGGGAATCTGAAGCCTTTGCCGAAGCACGGGCTCGCGTTGATATTCTTGAGACCAAACTTCGCTCTCGAGCCCAAGCCCAGGCGGATGAAGAGGCCCATCGTAAACGCCTTGAAGAGCACATGGCGCAGCTCGTTTTGCAAACATCGTCCTTGAAGGCA
This sequence comes from Schizochytrium sp. CCTCC M209059, assembly GCA_000818945.1. NCBI lineage: Eukaryota > Bigyra > Thraustochytrida > Thraustochytriidae > Schizochytrium > Schizochytrium sp. CCTCC M209059. The sequence continues at coordinate 98,947 of KN805384.1, read as the reverse complement.
CAGCTTGAGGCCGCTCACGTGCAGGTCGAGGAAGCAGAAGCCCGCGCTCTTGAGTCTGAGCAAGCTCGCGTTTGGGCCATGCAAGGCAATGACGCTGATAGGCGAAACGAGCGCGACGAGGATAGCGCAACGCGCATTGATATTGACGAACTTCAACATCTCATGCAGAATCAAATCGCGGCCACCCTGGGCTCTTTTCTCGGAAAAAAGGAGCGCTCGCTGACGCAGCGAGCCAACAATGACTCGTCACCTGGACAGATCGAGGGTAAGGGCGATGTGTGAACGATTCGTAGAATAGTAAACAGTGTACATTTAAACGATTGGCGTCTTCAGTTTCTTCAACATCTTGGCATTACGAAGCACCAAAATTGAAAACTAAAAGGCCTGATGCGAGCTCGCAAAATATTTGTTACAACTTGTAGTACCATGTTACCTACATTTTTGTCATGCCGCATACATTTCACTTTCGCGTCTTCTGATAAGAAGCGTACGTTCAGATAAGAATCGTTCGTTGATCCACAGCAAAGGCGAGGATGCGAAAGACAATACGGTCGATTAGACCGCCGCGCGCAACAGCGCGGGGATCTGGTGGATCCGTGAGATACTTTTTAAAAAGCGCCGCAATAAGAACTTGACTCGCCTTTTCGAAGCGTAAAGCCAGGCGACATGCGATGCGCTCGCGAACGATTGCCGTCGCTATAGCTGCAGGGAATGCTTGATTGCTGTCGAGAGAGTTGCCTCCGAGATCTAAGAGGAGGAGACTCCGGTTATGCTCCAGCGTCGACATGAGCACGGTTGCGGGCTCCAACGTGTGTCGGATTTCAGCCTTGCGAAAGGCTGGTTGCACTTTGCGAAAGCGAACCAGACCTACCTGCCGCAGCATCAAGGTCTGCAGGGAAGTGTTTGTGCGAATGAGCTCAGCCAAAGCCGCCATTGCGCGTGTACAGCTCTCTCGATCAGAGATTGGGTTTCTTGAAAGATCCAGATGCTTTAATTGACGCGGAGCAGCGTGCTCGAGTGTTCCTGCGAGGTGTTGAAAGCCAATCTCCGAGAATTCGTTCCCTGCGAGACCTAGTCTCGCAAGACTACGTGAGCTCTTGAGGATTTGGCACATGAGGGCAGCTCCACGATCACCAAGTCGATTGTCCGCAAGCTCAAGCTCGCGAAGATTTTTGTGCAGGGCAAGTGATTTGACGATTGTAGCCAGCGCATGGGCCCCGAGACCGTTTGACTGCAGGTTAAGATGCGCAAGCGACGGGCAGGCACAAATCATGTGCGCTAATGCATAGGGAGCGGCCCCAAGGCGGTCACCCAGCGCATTGAAGCCAAGATCGATTCGGAGAAGCCCGCGAGGTCTGGAAAAGGCCTGATTGTTCACAAAGGTGGCATAGCACTTGGGACCCATGAAGTTTCCGCCGAGATCGAGCGTGTGAAGATAGGGGGAGTTGCGAACAAGACTCGCAAGTGCCAATGCTGCGTGAGAAGCCACTTGATAGACGGGATTGCCAGCGTCGTCGGTACCCTCACAGCGCCCTCTTCCAAGCCAATTGCCGTGAAGGTCAAGCGTGCGTAGCCTCTTCTTTGACAGAACCAATGCACTTAGTAGGGTTTGTAGCTCGGCATCTTCGAATTTGCTATTACGAAGACTGAGCGAAAATAACTCAACTTGGGCGCCGAGAGCATTACCGAGCTCGCGTGCAATCTCTAAACGCTCCGTGAGCTTTTTTCGCGCCCCAAAGCCGCACCGTTCAAGTGTGACACTCTTTGCATGAACAAAGACGGCGAGGGCATCGAGTGTCTCGGCCATGCGACCGCGCCAGCCAATCGTGTGTAGCTCGTAGGGATCATCCATGCTGGTGAGAAGGGCAAGGGCGTCGCGCAGAGGGCTTGGTGGCAGTTTGTTGACTTCTTGCAGCCACAGAGCGGCCTTTGCTTGAAATTTTCGTTCCCTTTCACGTTGTGCTTCGAGCTGTGCTTTTGCCTCCATCCGTTTCTGCAATTCGCTCGCAAAGTCTGCCATTTTAGCAATGCCCTTCCAGTGTTTGTATTTAGCTTGGATGCGTCGCGCCGCAGCATTTTCTCGTGCTCGTCTCTTGCGCCCGTAGTGTTGGCGTTCTTGTCGTGCAAGCTCATCGATGCGAAGGAGTTCATTGCGGCGCCGTTCGGGACGCGATAGAGGAAATATGCCCTCTGGACATGTTTCGTCGCGCGTGCAGAGCGGTGGAAGGCTTCCGAGCACGGCCTCGGCCCCTCGCACAGGGACGGGCGCGAGTTTCGAGAACGCCGCGCGTGCAAGAACAGTCGGGTTCTCGAGGTCTTTCTTTCGCTGCTCTTTGCGCCAGCGCTCAAGCTGCTTTTTGGGCAGTCGATGCGGCACAGGTTCGGTGCCCATCCTCACGGACCCTCGGGTTGCACGCGCTTTAGTGCTGGCACATGCGCGGTCTGCCGGCAGCGCGTCCACTCCGGCTGCTCTTTTCCGCTCCACGATGCTGTCGTTCTCGGTGCCGCCACCCTGCGAGTTCTCAGCTTGAAGGTGTGCGCATGTGCGAAAAGAGGGAGGGCAAAAAAAATCGGAAAGAAGGAAGAAAGGAAGGGAATGAACTTGAAAGAAAATACGAGCCACCGGCACATTGACCACCGCAGCTGATAAGGAGAAGGAAAGCCGCTGTCGATCTGGTGAGAACGACGCGCGACCCACGATCAAACGGTTTCGAAGCGAGGTGATGATGCTCGAATCTGATTCTGAAGAATAAATGCCCACCAAACTTGCCAGAGCACTGCGCATGTCCCTTTTATAGACAGCTAGGCGAGCTGCTCAGGTTATTCGTTCCCGCTTTCAAGGTTCGACGACTAGGCTTATACGTGGGTAGCCATTTTTTGGGGGCTCACATCTCGAGCTACGCCGTCACTTCATGATTCTGCTCATACGGAGGAGCTGACGAATTCATTAATTAACTGAGTGACTGTCCGTGTGCGTGATTGGCTGGCCGGCGGCAGATACGTAGATCCAGTCTTTCCAGGATAGACATCTGTGTAGAGAACGAAAATTGTAATAACATAATAACGAGAATTGTGGGGGTTTATATTAGTCATCCATCCATTCGACCATATATCTAAGCTCAGTCGGCATGGGAGCGCGCCGTATAGTAGCCACGCTCAGAGGAGGAGGACGCGTACGACGCGCTTGAAAAGCGACGACTGATGCGCCAATTGTTGGTGCCTTCCGCAATACCGTCAGCGAAGCCAGCAGCGCTCTCGGCTAGCTTGCTACCAGCCAGTGACACCATGGACGCGACGCCATCGGAGCAAGAGGGAAGCTCGTACTCGTCACCATCCACACTGGATCGAGCATCATTGTTGTCATCATCGCCAAACTGGTTGGCGTTAAAACGGCGCCGAGAGCGACGCTGACTCCAACGAGGTCCTTCCGCGTCGGCGTCCGAGGAGCGGAAGCGCGAGTAGCGGTTTCTCGGGCTTTCGCCTTCCTGACGCCGTCGGCGCCAAGAGAGGCGGCTGCGCAGCGAGGCGCGTGAATGGCTCGAATGTTGCGGCTCTTGAGCATCGGTGTCGCCTGCAGCGGTGCGTAAAAGAGAAGGATCCGAGCGATCACTCGGTACGAGTGGCTCCTCTACGATATCATTGTCCTCATCAACTTCTTCTTCGTAGTCATCATCGAAGTCTACTTCCTCTTCTTCCTCGTACATTTCGCTCTCGTTATCGTCGGAGGCATCTGCGATAGCATCAAAAGTCTCTTCGGCCTCTTCGAGAACATGTGCAAGGCTTCCACTGGCCTCAGCCTGACACAGACCTGTACGGGTCGAGCCTGATGCTCGTTCCTCATGCAGGCTGCTGCTGTTGCTGCGCGACGCTGCCACGGAAGAGCCTTCCCTCTCGTCCGCCCCTTCCTCTATCTCAACAGCAATGCCATCGGCCTCTTCTTCTTCCTCCTCCTCTTCATGATAGTCGTCATAATCCTGGGCGACAACAGGGACTGTCGAGCCTGCGCGGTCTTGGGGCGCTGAAGATGACCGCTGCATCGAGAGTCTGTGCAGAAGCGAATTTGCACTACGCCTCTTGCCAGAAAAGCTGCGTGCGATGGACCTACGAAGCGTAGTAAGCTTCGATTGGCTTGACTCGAGGTGCTTGCACGTCTCGCCGCCCAGAGTGACCTTTGCATCCGGGTACCCGTAGGTTTTGAAGCGCTGAGGAGGAGGTGCTGACAAAAAGCGCTTGAGGTTGGGCGTCTGTGACATTTTGGCCGAGTTGCCGGACTGGCCGTGATCCTTGGGCCCGTCGTAGGCGGAAAAGGTGATATGCTGACGGCCCGTTTCGGCGGTCGTGGCGCGCTGAAGGCGAGCACTCGGAGGTCGCGGATCAAACTTTTCCCAATGGCCATCGCTAATTCGCGACGAATATGATGCTGAAGAGGAAGACGACGAGGAAGGTGCACTTGAAATTGAGGTTGAACTTGCGCTATTCGAGGACACAGAAGAGGAAGCGGATGAGGGAGATGCCGACTTGGAGCGCGAGAAGCCATCGAGGTCGATGTCCGTCAAAGGTGTGGTCGAGACCCTGAGCGAGTTGACGGCGTAGATGGTTGTCGAAGGTGACGATGCGCTGGCTTTGCGCTTGAGAGAGGTACTGTCCAAGGATGGGAGGACGCCGCGTGGGAGCATTCGCGTGGAGAGGCGCATCGAGATTCGGGCGTTATGCTTTTTGGTTCGCCACGACTGCGCGCGCGCGACGCCTGCGCGTGTGAGCCGCACCGTGACTTGGTCGTCGCGGCCGTGAAAGAGCGGGCCTGCGCCCTCGTGCGCGACGAGACCGCGGCGCCTCGCGCCCATCAGCACGCCCGACACGGACTCCGCGTGATGCTGGTACTCTTCGTACAGCTCTCCGAAGCTGATCGCGTACTCGTCGCTGCCGTCGGCCCTTTTGGCGTGGTAGTCGACGCCAAGCTCCACGATGACCACGACCAGCTTGGTGATCTCCTTCTCCACGCCCTCGAGCGCCTCTTGCGCGCGCCGCCGCGACGAGGAGCTCCTGTACCCAAACCTGCGCTCGCTGCGCCTGCTGCGCTCCGCGCTGCCCCGCGTCGCGGACATCTTCCCGCGCGCCGCCGCCGCCGCCGCCGCCGCTGCTCCCTTTCAATCGAGGACTAGGGCAAACGCGCCAGCACGTGCCCCTCCCTCCCTCCCTTCTTTCTTTCATTCATTCTTTCTTTTTTTTCACTTGCGCGCCGCCGCCGCGCGGGGCGGCGCAGGGCAGAGCGGTCGGCGGCGACGGCGCGGAGAGAGGGCGCCTCGCGATCGAGCGGAGGCGGCAGACAGGGAGGCAGACAGGCAGACAGACAGACATAGGCACAGAGAGAAAAAAAAAAAGGACGAGAAGAAGAGCCGGAGGAGAAGAGATGATTGCGAGCATGGGGGCGCGCACCGGCGGCGGCAAGCAGGATGAGAAGGGGGTCGGCAGCAGCAGCCACAGGCATCATGAGGATGGGTCGACGCGGAGGCCAGGCACAGGCAGAGGGAAAAGGGAGAAGCTGGCCGAGGCTGGGCGTTTGGCAGGGGGGATCATGGGCGAAAAGCAGAAATTGCTACGGTTGCTGCTGATCGTGCGTGCACCTTTTCTGGGGACTTTCTCTCTCTCTCTGCGGAAGGAGGGAAAGGAGAGCCCAGAGTGTTTTGGCCGGTGAGGTGACGATTATCTACAGCTGGCTGGCCTCAGACACGCAGAAATCCATGAAGAGCAATGGTCTGAGCGTGGCATGCAACCGACCAAGCTCAGCGATGATCTCGAACAAGTCCGTGCAAGTTGCGTTGATTGTTGCGATCTTCTCGTTTCGCATTTTCTGTGGGTTCGTCCGAATGATTACAGATCTCGGTGATGTGACCTCTCGCTGGCTGACTGACACGGATGGTTGTTCGTTCACAAGGTAAGGCAGCTTTGCTCGCCACAATGATGCCGCTAGGGCCTCGCCTCTTTTTCTTCGCAACTGTTTTGCAATCTTCTCTTCAAAAAAACCAAAATCAAAAAAAAACTATCTCCAAGCTGGTGCAAGTCAGTCTGCACGCCTGGCGCAGCGCGGTCGCGCATACGGGGTGAACTAAAGCCTGCTCACGAGCGACGAACGAGCAAGAGACAAACCGCGCGCTCGCTCCCGCCTTCGCCCTCGTTCCTACATCTCGCGCAGAGCGTACGGCAAAAGAAAGGAGGGGTGAACCGAGATGCACAACACCGGAGGAGAATACGGCAACGTGCCGTCGTCAGGCTATGGCGGTGCAAACGGAGCGAGCTACGGTGCGCAGACGTATGGATCGGCGTACGGAGGTCCCGGTGCGCAGCCGCCTTCCACTCAAACATACTCTAGCGCGCCGCAGGCTTCATGGCAGGCCCCAGAGTCGTCCTACTCCACCTCATCCTCGAGCAACGCTTATTCTTCCTCGCCTCCTGGTCAGCAACAGCAGCCCTTTACAAATCAGCAAAACTCTTTCGGCAGCCCATCGCCTACGCTACCGCAAGGCTCGCAGTACGGATCAACGAGCTCTTCCTTTGCTCGCCCGAACTACCCTGGGTCCTCAACATCGTCGGGCTATCATGGGTCAAGCATGAACAGCGGATACATTAATCCGCAGCAGAACCCTGGCTACGCTGCGCCATCGAGCTACGGGTCCTCCTTTGCATCGGCGCAAGGTCCACCTTCAATGTCGTCGCCGTCACTGGGGCCGCCGTCGTCGTCTTCGTCTTCGTCTTCGTCCATGCAAGGCTTTGGCGCCACGTCCTCGTCGCGCACCCAGGCGTACACCGGATACTCATCGAGCCCCGGACTGGGGCCCCAGCAACCGGGCCCGCAGACCATGTATCAACAGGCGCATCAGCCTCCCCCGCAGCCTGTGAGCCGAGACATTCTGGCGAGTTTCGACCCGCTTGGGGCCGGAACTGGGTCTTCTGAAGAGGTCTCGCTGTCGAGCATCATTGGCAGACTGAACAGGCTTGCGCAAAGGGGCGTCCTGAGTCAACGAGAATACTCAGCGTTGCAAGTCCTCACAGCGCATGATGCGCGACGAGTCCAAAACGCGCTCAACAATCTCGAACATTTTGATGACCGCAGTGACGTGTCAACAATTGCACATAGTTATGACAACATGACGGCAAGGCGCGCCGCGGAACAGAGTAAACGAGAGCAGATCGCTTTTCAGCAAAGAGCCTCGGCCCGCGCGACTGCGGCGTCGCTCGCTGAGCAGGAGAAGCAGCGCCGCGAAGCAGCCCTTGCGGCAACAAAGGCCAAGAAAGATCTCGGCATCGCATCAGACGAGGAGTCTGACACCATGAGCGCCGCAGGGGAAGCCTTCGAGACAGAAACTATTGTCGACAGCGACGAGGAGCGCCGTCAAGACAAGCTCACGGCCTCTCGTATGCAGGCGCGCATCGATGCCGAAAACGCTCTCAAGTCCGTTCCCCATCCTTGTGCTGGTGGCTTCAAGGATAGCATCCCCTCGACCTTTGTATTCACAGGCGATGAACTTCTTGGCACAATTCTCGTCCGCGTTTCCAAGAAAAAGTTCTTTCGCAAGTGGAAGCCCATGTTTTTCAGGCTCACAACCACGAGCGTGCGCTTATACGAAAACAATGCCGAGTACGAGAGCGGGAGCGCCGCTTCTCTCGTTTTCCCCTTGCATCCTTGCATGTCTGTCGACAAGCCCGCTCTCAAACGTACATATTCTATGGCCGACGAGACTGAACATGTGTTTTTCACCACCTTTAAGGAGAACATTCTCGATGGCATTAGCGAATTCGAAATGCCCAACAAGTACTCGAATCGCCGTCGGAATCGCAGACTCTGCAAGTTTGGTTCCACTGTGACGACAGAAATTTCCGCCTTTGCGCATGCGCTGCACGGTGTCATTCTTCATCGACGCAAGGAGCGATCGCTCGGCAGGGCGAGCGCTAACGCCGGTCGCTATTCTTAGAAGTGCCATGTTCCGCGTCATACTTGCTCTTTGCAGAAAGAAGAATCGATTGTTCGAGGCTACGAACAGGAATATTGCAGCCGCCGTGACATTCCATATAGCTAGACGAAGAAGCTTTCTTTCTTTCCTCAACTCAACCAAAAGAGTGCGGTCAGCCTTGCTGCCTTCTTTGTGTGTTTTTGTTCTTTTTTTCTTCGCTTTGTTGGTTTTTTGGAGAAGGAAAGCGTGCGAGTCACACCAACGATATGGACATGAACGGTATGAAAGAGCGTTCTACTGCGGAGAAAGGCGAGGTCTTTCCGCCGATACATGACTCGAAACGTTTAAAGATGCACGATGCGCACGCTCAACGAAAAAGACCAATAGAAACTCAAAGTTCGGCAGCACCAAGTAAGCAGAAAATAGGTAGGCCTAATACAAAACACTCAAGCAACGCTAAATCGCCGAGTCAGAATATTCTCAACGAGACGGTACAAAGTGCGCGATGCGCACGCTCAACGAAAACGACCACAAGAAAATCAAAGCTCAACAACATCAAGTAACCAGAAAAGAAGTAAAGTAAATCAATCACGCAAGGCTAATTTGTCGAGAATCTACTGACGTAGCTAGCGCTCTGCGAGACATAGCGCACCCATCGATGGGGGTTGTACGTCCGGTGTTGCTCCACAATCCGAAGATACTTGACCTGGAGCTGGGATGCGTTAAACATGGGGATCTCAAAAGAAAGCGAAATGGGCCCAATTTCGCGCCGGATCGCTGGCGACATTGGCTCCTTGAGGTCGACCTTTGCGCGCAGCGTGTGCTCAGCGCCGCCTTGAAACTTTTTAATCGTCCAAACCACCTTGTGGTCCTTGGCGCGGTACTCGGCCGTCTGCCCTGCTGCAGCTGCGCCCGAGTCGAGACGGCTGCTAACGCCATTAGAACGAGTAGGTACCGGCATCGTGGCCTGCACATTAACGCCGAAATTGTTCTGCGGAAGATCTGCTCGGATCTTGACGACAATTTCGATTTGTGTCGGCGAGTTCTCCTCGACGTGAGGGTATATCCGAAATGGCGCTACAAAATCGCTGGTGATGCGGTAGTTCATGAGCACGAACTCGCCATCTGGCGGCACGAAGTTGAGCAGCCGCATGGACTCAAAGTCGTCGAGGCGCACGCACTCGTGAAAGTTACAATCGTCAAGAACAACCGAGCCGCCATAGTTGGCCGCCTCGCTTCCTTTTCCGACAACGAGATCCTCGTTGAGCGCAAGGCGGAGCGGAGGATTGCCTGAAAGGTAGCTCTTCATGACGATGCTGCCGTCAATATGCGAGCTCAGCGTGTACCCGTTGCCGTTGAAGAGCATGGTGAGACGTTCGAGTATGTCGACAAAGATTTCGTTGCGCTGCTGACCAGACTTGGCGGCCAGAGTGACGGGCTTGTACACTGACGAGGACGGCGTGGTTTTTTGGTTCATTGTGGGCATCTTGAAGGAATTCGCTTGCTTGATCATGTCGACCATGACCGGCTCGTTATGGACGTGCACCTTGAGCTGCTCCGTGGATGAGACCATGGGGTAACCATAATCGAGAACTTCGTCGAGGAGCTCGTAAATGAGGACAAAATTCTTGCGGATGGCCTCCTCCGACAGCACGCCGCAGTAGTCCTTGAAAAGCTTGGCCAGACGGGCGAGGAGCTCGAGCGCAAAATTTGGCGAGACGTTGTATTTGGTCGTGCACACAAAGTAGAGCCCGCTTTGCTTGATGAAGATGTAGTTCACACCGTCAATGTTGAAGCACGGCGGGGCCTCGCTACCGCCGTCGCCCTTCCAAAACTTGACGCTATGAAAGAAGACCTCCGCGGTGCCCTTGTCCACGTCGCTCCTAAAGTTTCGACTAATGATCGTGTCGCCGCGTGGCGACAAAATGTAGAACTGGCTCACGGAGAACATTTCTCTGGCCGTGTGTCGGCGCCCCCGCCGCCCCACCGCTCGTGCCACGCCGCGAGGCCCCGCTCGCTCACGCTCGCGCCCGCTCCCGACCTTTGTAGGCTGCGCTTCTCTGGTCGGCCGTGTATCTTCTCCGTTGCTCGTCTTCCCTGCGTTCCCCGCCCTTCGAGTCCTCCATGGTTGACTCCCGCAATGATGGAAACGATGCTGGCAGGGATGCCGATCGATGCTGGAAAAGATGCCCCCGATGCTGGGAAGTATGCCAACGTTGGAAAGGATAGAATGAAGCTTTATAAACATAAAAGGATATGTCGATGCTGGAAAGGATGTCTTGCGACACCCACATCGGCCTCGCGTCAAGGGAAAATCGCTTGCTCCGCAATCCGAGTGAGATTACAAGAGTAGGGCGCTAGAGAAAGCACTTCAAAATCTTACATGACGCATTTGTGTCTGTCTCTCGGGGCGCATTACAAGCTACAACGCCCTTTTGAAGAAGTGCATAGAATACTGACGAGTCTCGGTGTCAACCAGACCTTTCCTTCTCCATGCTTACTCACCTTTGCAAATTGATGCCAAGTTGAAGCTTCGCCGCAACGCTCGTGGCCGCGAGGCGAGAACACATCTTCTCCCTTGAAGCAATGACTGTAAACAATGCAAACATGGCTCGGCTGTCAAACAAAATTTAACGCACATGATCAGATCAGAAACCTCATGGCCGCGAGAGCACATACTTTTGCGCCTCTTGTGCAACTTCGATTTTTGCCTTCTGCCTACTACGACTGCTTATTAATGCAAGGTGTGAACCATCGTCATCCTTTCCGAAGCGCAATTTTTTGGTAATGGCTACAGTTCAAGGCCAGGGTTCCCGTGGATATGTACAACGAACTGAGAACTGAGACTTTGCATGTTCTCGTGGTGAAAGCCAAGTTAATAGGTCCTTTAAGTCTGTCACTGCGCAAGCAATGCAATGCAATGCAATGCAATGCAATGCAATGCAATGCAATGCAATGCAATGCAATGCAATGCAATGCAATGCAATGCAATGCAATGCAATGCAATGCAATGCAATGCAATGCAATGCAATGCAATGCAATGCAATGCAATGCAATGCAATGCAATGCAATGCAATGCAATGCAATGCAATGCAATGCAATGCAATGCAATGCAATGCAATGCAATGCAATGCAATGCAATGCAATGCAATGCAATGCAATGCAATGCAATGCAATGCAATGCAATGCAATGCAATGCAATGCAATGCAATGCAATGCAATGCAATGCAATGCAATGCAATGCAATGCAATGCAATGCAATGCAATGCAATGCAATGCAATGCAATGCAATGCAATGCAATGCAATGCAATGCAATGCAATGCAATGCAATGCAATGCAATGCAATGCAATGCAATGCAATGCAATGCAATGCAATGCAATGCAATGCAATGCAATGCAATGCAATGCAATGCAATGCAATGCAATGCAATGCAATGCAATGCAATGCAATGCAATGCAATGCAATGCAATGATTCCAACGAAGTTTTATGCCAACGTCACTCAAACATTGAGCTTGCTTGATCCATGCAGATTGAGCTTGCTTGATCCATGCAAGTTCGCAAATGCAGTACCAAAAAGCCCTTCTCAAACTTTGCTAGCGCTCTCGATCACGATATATTTTATCTAGATCCTAGGTCCTAGGACTTATGCGACCAAAAAACTGTAGAAAATTTGCCCCATGGTGAACGAGGCGCCGCCTTTGTTCAGAAAAATAACCTTCAAATCGCCGGTGACATCTTCTTGACCCCCTCCTCCCAAGTGCTGCTCAGGTCCAGACTCTCTGCGTCAACGCACACATTCCATTGATAAAAAAAAAACTCTCCGATTCCTTGTGTGCGGCGCAGGTCTTACAACGTAATCGCTACCGGCAGCGATGAACAAACATCGCGGTCGTCACCATTCGCTATCGACGCGGCAAGCATGCAAAGCAAGCATCCTCTTTCTTGATTCTCTGGGTAAGTAGCCGGACCCCAGAGCCTTCCTACTGCTCCCTACTTGCGCAGCGCGGCGTCGATCGGACGGAGCTTTGTTCCCCGAGTTCCCGTCGTAGTTTTCTCCGCGGCCCCACTGGACTCCGCGCGTCCCCCCCGCGAACTACGTCCCCTCTTCGTTCGCCTCATCCCACGCGAAGCGCTTGGTAGTTTCGGGGGCCAAGGAGCGTGTCTCTGCACCTGCGCCGTCCACTGCAGCGCGTCCCTTGAGACTAGACAGAATGCCGGGGTCCCAGTGAGGGGAAAGAAAGAGCAGGCAGCGAATTCGCAAGCTGAGCGATAATCGGGTCTACTGGCAATCGCACAGTTACTTTCTTTGCTTCTTAAGGCAGACACCAGGCCGGACACGCGCACAAGACCCGGTTGGGACGGGGACTGCGATGGCGGGGTGCGCATAGCCGACTTGCGGCGTCGAAAAACGTAGTGTGCGCGCGCCCGGTTCCCACTTGCGCGGGCGCGCTGCAAGTGCGGAATGGCGGCGCTGCGCAGGCGCAGGCGGCTGCAGAGGGCGGACGCAAGTGCGGGCGCCGGGGGCTGCAAGTGGGCTATGCGGCGCGCGCAAGTGCCGCGGGCGGCGCCGCAAGTGCGCTATCGCCTCGCGCGATATCGTCTTGCGCGCCGAGCTGCGCAGTGCCGCGCGGCCCTTTCGACTTTCAAAACAGATCCTTGCGCGACGGCGAGCACGCGGAGCGAGCGCGAGCGCGAGCGGAGAGGCGACGGCGGAGGTTGCCGGCGCAGACAGAGAGTCAGGCACGCAGACGCGCAGCGAGCGCGAAGGGACGAGGTCCGGCGCGGAGAGTAGAGGGAGGAGAAGGACGGGATGATGATGCGGCAGGCAGGCCTCCGCGCGTCGCGGCCGAGCGCCGCGGCGCGCCGCGTCGCCGCGCGTGGCTTGAGCAGCAAGACCACGGGCGAGTACACGGTGGTGGACCACGAGTTCGACGTCGTGGTGGTCGGCGCCGGTGGTGCCGGTCTCCGCGCCGCCATGGGCGCTGCCGAGCAAGGCTTCAAGACGGCTTGCGTCACCAAGCTCTTCCCCACGCGTAGCCACACTGTCGCCGCCCAGGGTGGCATCAACGCCGCCCTCGGTAACATCACCGAGGACGACTGGCGCTGGCATGCGTACGATACCGTCAAGGGTGCTGACTGGCTCGGTGACCAGGATGCCATCGCCTACATGGCGCGCGAGGCCCCCAAGGCCGTCCTCGAGCTCGAGGCCTTTGGTCTCCCCTTTTCCCGTACCGAGGAGGGCAAGATCTACCAGCGCGCCTTTGGCGGCCAGTCCCTCGAATTTGGCAAGGGCGGCCAGGCCTACCGCTGCGCCTGCGCCGCTGACCGCACCGGTCACTCGCTGCTCCATACTCTTTACGGTCGCTCGCTCGCCTTCGACACCTCGTTCTTTGTCGAGTACTTTGCCCTCGATCTCATCATGGACTCCCAGGGCGAGTGCAAGGGTATCATCGCCATGAACATGGAGGACGGCACTCTCCACCGCTTTGCTGCCCAGGCCACTGTCCTTGCCACCGGCGGCTACGGTCGTGCCTACTTCTCGGCCACCTCGGCCCACACTTGCACCGGTGATGGTGGCGCCATGGCGCTCCGTGCCGGTCTCCCTATTGAGGACCCCGAATTCGTCCAGTTCCACCCCACCGGTATCTACGGTGCGGGCTGCCTCATCACTGAGGGCTGCCGTGGCGAGGGTGGTATCCTCCGCAACAGCGAGGGTGAGCGCTTCATGGAGCGCTACGCCCCGAGCGCCAAGGATCTTGCGTCTCGCGACGTCGTGAGCCGCTCCATGACTATGGAGATCCGTGAGGGCCGCGGTGTTGGCCCGGAGAAGGACCACGTCTACCTCCACCTCGACCACCTTCCCGCCGACCTCCTTGCCGAGCGTCTCCCGGGTATCTCGGAGACGGCCAAGATTTTTGCTGGCGTCGACGTCACCAAGGAGCCCATCCCGGTCATCCCTACCGTGCACTACAACATGGGTGGTATCCAGACCCTTCACACCGGCCAGGTCGTCAACCCGACCAAGGACGACCCGGACCGCGTTGTCCCCGGCCTCTACGCCGCTGGCGAGGCTGCTTGCGCCTCCGTCCACGGTGCCAACCGCCTCGGTGCCAACAGTCTTCTCGATATCGTCGTCTTTGGCCGCGCCTGCGCCAACCACATTGGCGAGACCCTCAAGCCCTCCAAGAAGGTCGAGCTCCCGGCTGGCGCTGGCGAGGACTCGATCGCCAACCTCGACAAGATCCGCAACGCCAACGGCTCCACGCCCACCGCCGACCTCCGTCTCCGTCTCCAGAAGACCATGCAGAACCACGCTGCTGTCTTCCGTACCAACGAGGTTCTCGCCGAGGGTGTCGTCAAGGTCGACGAGGTTGTCCAGGAGTTCTCCGACATCAAGGTCACCGACCGCTCTCTCATCTGGAACTCGGATGTCATCGAAACCCTCGAGCTCCAGAACCTTTTGGGTAACGCCGCTTGCACGATGCACGCTGCCGAGGCCCGCAAGGAGAGTCGTGGTGCCCATGCCCACGAGAACTACCCGGACCGCAACGACAAGGAATGGATGAAGCACACCATCACCCACTTCGACACCGAGACCGGCAAGGTCAAGGTCTCGTACCGTCCCACCCATCAGCACATGCTCCCTGGCGAGGACCTCGAGCCCTTCCCACCCCAGAAGCGCGTGTACTAAATTTAGTAAGATTTTTACCGTCCCGTTCCTCCAATTCCTTGCCTTGTCTTGTCATATTTTGTAGGCCTTTACCTGTTCGTGCGTTTTGCACAATCGCGGCTGCGGCCCGTTTTTGAGCGTGCCGCACGTGCCACCCTCCTTTCCCGCGGGTGACATGTTTTCGAGCGTGTCACGTTTGCAGAGTGTTGACTCCGGGCGCACAATCAGGTAGGTCACCGTCGTGACATGTTTTCGAGCGTGTCACGTTTGCGGAGTGTTGACTCCGGGCGCACAATCAGGTAGGTTACCGTCGTGACATGTTTTCGAGCGTGTCACGTTTACGGAGTGTTGACTCCGGATAGGTCACTGTGACAATCGTGTCACGCTCGAAAACATGTCACGGTCCCAGCAAGGCAGGCGGGCGACGCGGAGCTCGGGCAGGCGAGCGGGCCAGCCGCACCTGCCTGGCCCGTCCGAACCATGCGTAGCCGACTATTTTTCCTTTGTTCAAGCGCTCTCGACTGGCTCCTACTCCTTTTGCTCGCGCTCCCGGACCGCTCTAACACTTATATAATTGCTAGGAGGTCCTACCACACTTTAGTGAAGGCAAAGAAGAGGAGGGCCGCGCGATGGGCCAAGAGATCAGCAAACTCGCAATTCCAAGCAAAACCCAAACGTAGAAAGCAAGCAGCATCTGCCTTCTCACGCATCCGCAAGCAACATCGCAAGCAGCATCGCAAGCAAGACCGCAAGCAAGACTGCAAGCAAGACCGCAAGCAAGACCACAAGCAATACCGCAGGCGCAAGCAACACCCAAGGGAGCAAGATGGCCGCCTTTGTGAACTCCTTCGAGTTGGCTGCGAAAGACTACCTCAAAAAGAATGAGGACGGTCTTAACATGCTTCGCGCCATGTTGGGCGCTGTACGCAGCGATCCCGGCAAGGTTGAATTCTTCAAGACTGCAGGAGGGCCCTTGGCTGCTCTCTTTTTTCATCTTGTTGGACTTCACGAGATAAACAAGCTTCACGAGGTCGACAAGATACTCGACGAGTTCGAAGGCGCAATGAACTCCCGTGACTCGAAGCGTCTTCGCACGTTCGAACCGGTGTCTGCGGCCTTGTCTTCGGACCTAGCCGAGAGCAGCGGCGCCTCGGCCGAGCCCTCTCACGCTGACATCCCCGCGGCGGAGTCGAACAGCGCGCCAGAGCCTGTTCCAGAGGGGCAAGAGCCCTCTACCGTGCCCGAATCCCCAAGCTCTGCAAGCGACTTTGACGATGCTTCCACCGTCGCGAGCGGTTCCGACGATGACGACGAGCTTCTGGCTAGCGAGAGCGATGACGAGGACATCGACCAAGAGCTCGGAAGCGTCAGCGAGGCCTTCGAAGGCACCTACTTTGGACAGCTGCAGTGGAACAATGCTGCGCAAGCCGCAATCACGCTAGGCGATCCCGAATGGATCGAGTGGGTCCAGGCCATCAGCCGGATGGGCAAGCTTCTCGAGGCGCCAAAGACGGTCGAGGCCGCCATCAACCTTCGTCTCGCCTGCAAGCTCATGCAGGACGACTTTGAGGCGCAGGAGCTCGTCGACATGAGTCAGCCGGTCTTTGAGGAGTTCTGGAAACGCGGCCGCGCGGTGTGCTCGTGCATCATGCAAGGCGGGAAGACTCGACGAGCGATTTTTTATCGTGGTCTCGTACACGCGGGGGTGCACAACAAGCACGCGGTCGTCCTCGCGAACGGAATGGGCGTTGCCTATAACGACCTGCTTTCCTCTATGAAAGATCTCAATGAAGACTACGTCAAAAAGGTCCCCAAGAAGCTTCGCGAGAAGAACAGATACCTTCCGACGGAGGAACTTTTTCTCGGCACGAGGCTCAACCAAAGAGATCACTTCAGAAAATTGGAAGATCGCGAGAAAGGACAGGTACACTTCAACATTCGTCTTTCTAATGTGGCGAATCTCAGAACGCTCTCGGCAGCATTCAGAGGCCAGCTCGAATTCAACTCTGAAAACACGCATCTTCTTCTCGATGAGTCGCACGAGGCGATGGGAAGGCGTCAATTTTCTACGCACGTACGTAGCGAGTTGGCCGAATGGAAAGACGTCACGCTTGTGACGGCCACCCCGCAAGCGCAGTTCATTGCGGAGGACCTGCTCGGAGGCAAGTTTCGCTTGGTGAACATCGTCCCTCGACCCGGATACTACCTGTACGGGCCGAAGGAGGAAAACCCTAATCAAGACAGTGAGGACGGCAAGGTATTGGTCGTCAACTATGAGCCGACGGACGGGGTGCAGAATTCTGTTACGGGCTCGAGTGCGCGTCAAACACTTGTTCCTTTTCCACGTGAATTCTTTCCATGTGGCCAGAAGCGCAAATCGCGAAGTGTAGACGACTGGGAGGAACCTTCACAGGCACCTCTATGCAGCGTACCAGATAAGGAGATCGCAGCACTTGGCAAGATTTGCAGGCGGAAGCATTCCTTCTTCTGCATCGTCCTGAATAACCATGATGGACAAAATCCTAACGAGGGGGGTAAGTCCGTTAATGTTGGCCATGGCGTCATCGCCAAATGGGTTATGCAGCAGGCGGTGTCGCAGAGAATGCAGTCCAAGAAACCGGGGGTTCGGGCCTCGGTCGTCACCTACACGGTGTTCCAGCATTCTCGGGTCTCGAGTGAGTTCAGTAGGCCGCGACTCTTCTTCAACAAAGAATTTTTGAAAGCGCTCGCACGAATCAGATTACCAGGCGTCGACAACCTCATCTCGAGCATCTTTACGGAGAAGCATACTCGCTCGAATGAACGTGTGCTTGTCACGAAAAACGTGTATAAAGCCCTCACGGATTTCTTCAAGGAAGCGGTGCCGCAAGCTGTCAAGGTCTACAACGATGAACCTCTCAACGATGAAAGCGTCTTCTCTCGCTATAGGACGACCTTGGACAGCGGTAAGGTGCTCACGACGTACTCACTTCAGCTCCCGCGGCTAGAAATCAAAGCAGTGCTTAGCATTATTCGATATGTGCACGAGAATAGGTTTTCCAAGAGCAAGTACAAGTCCTACAAGTCAGCTCCGTTGCAGCTTGCTGTCGTTGGCGGTACGCTTCTCAAACAGAGTGTTAACGTCGAGTCCAAGTGTCGTGAACTTCAGTCTACGCATCTCATGTACATGAGGAAACCTGGTGAGCGTTTTGATCTTACACGTCTTCTGCAAAAGCTTGGTCGCGTCGATCATGGTCACACCCAAAGCCTCTTTTACAGGAGCGCCTTTCCAGGTAAAGAGAAGGTGGAAGATCGTCGTCCGACTGTCGTGATGAACGAAAAGTACATCAATACGGTACTTGATTCACCGCGTATGCTACGGGAAGCAGCGGACAAGGGTCCTGACGCGCTCATCACCTTCTTTTGCAGCATTTGGATGCTGTCCCTGGATCAGGCGAGAAAGCGAGCGACAATTATGAGCTGTGCTTGCAAAGAGCTCGAGGAAACTGAGGCGGAATATCACGAAAGGGTGAGGGAGATGAACAAGCTCAGTGCCTGGATTCTGAACGAGTCCAATGTTCCCAACGTGACTCTTCAGGACGCTAAAGACATCGCCCAAGCGATCAAGGAACAATTTACTGTTGTGGGCCAGAATCCCGACATGGATCGTCAAGGCCTTATCGACATTTTCGACAACGAGGACTATGCCACTTCTCTTGAGAGAAAGGTGCACAGCTTCTTGAGAAGTGCTCCGGCAATTCCGGCTCGTTTTCTGACATCTCCTTAGGCTCTCATCCCTTCAAGTAAAAGATAAAAGAGGAAAATTGTTTAGCTTTTGTTTCCGTGGCTTATTCAACCTGTTATATTCAACCTGTCACTTGTTTCTCATCAGAACACGACGAAGTGATCAAGGACTAAATGAACTAACGGCAGTCGATTGTTGGCCAGGGCCTCTGCACTCGTGATATAACTTGCTTCTGCAGTTAATGTCCTACTTCAACTCTTGCTCTTTTCTTTTCCTTTTTTTTCGTCGTACTGCCACCTTTCCGGGTGCAGCGCTATCGTGGCGGAAGCCAATTTGCTTCAAGGACTCGTCTGGGAAGGATGGCATAGTTAAAAAAGTAGTGAAGAAGTTTGTTATGTATAAGATCGAGCAAGGCAGACAAAGACTGCACAAGGCAGGTCCGCAAAAGGTGTCTGGCTGCTTTAGACCAGGTCTTTCGTGGCGCAAGAACCAGCGATAGAGAATCGGTCGGTCGGCGCGCCCGAGTCGAAAAAGGAACCGACAGTGAGGCCCCGGACCTTGGGTTGGGTTTTAAAGGGGAAGGGGGAAAGGGGGGG
>KN805384.1:55777-71097 GCA_000818945.1 Schizochytrium sp. CCTCC M209059 | reverse complement strand
ACCCCGGCCTCTGCATTTCCCCCCCCACCCCAACGACCCGTGGGGGCGTCTGGCTGGGCCCCCCGTCGGAGACGGAGACGGATTTGGTCGCTTGCTCTTGCTTGCTTGCTGGCTTGCTTGTTTGCTTGCGAGCAGGAGAAGATAGATGTCCACCAGGGGCGCCAACGAGCCCACGGACGAAGAAGTGTTCGCGCCGCCCGCGCCCTCACCCTCGCCTGTGCTGCATCGCCCGAACACGGTGAACGGCGGCGGCGACAACGACGACAACGACGACGCCAAAGAAAGCGAGCTGGACGAACTCGACTCGGCGGCCAACGAACACGGGCTCCGTAATATTGCCTCGATCAACGACATGAAGGCGGATGACGGTCCCGACGGCCGCGTCGGGAGCACGAGCACCGGCAGCAGCACGAGCAACAGCGAAGACCTGGACAGGCTCTCCGAGTGTGCCTCGGGGCAGAACACGCCCTTCGGCACCTTCGGCAGCTCAGCTGCAACGAGCGGTGTCTCAGACCGCCTCTTTAAGACAGAAAAGGCAATGTACAAAACTCCACGCAACTCGTACGTGACAGCAAATCATCAAGATTCGCTCTCAGGCGTTGGTTTGGGCAAAATTACCAACGCACCAGCGTTACCTCCGCGCAGAACTTTAGCACCTCGACCGGAATCTTCTGGACCCGCAGATACCCTGCTGCCCTTTGGCACAACAAATGAAGCACCAGCTGGCGTCCAAGTTCTGCATCCTTCAAACGACGCGAATGGCGAAGGGGGCGACGGAGATAGCAATGCCGGCGACGGAGATAGCAATGCCGGCGACGGAGATAGCAATGCGGGCTCTTCGGACGATAGCATCGAGGGAGAGCCTCTCGCCAGCGGAATTCCCCTCTTTGAGATCTACAAAGCCACGCGGCTCTTCAAGGTGCAAAGTCGGGCCTTGGAGGGCATATTTTTTTTCGCGTTCATGCTTGCCTTTTGCTTTGTCTTCATTGATCTTCGTGTCACCGTTCTTGCAGGAGAAACCACTGAGACACTACTGGACTTTTTCATAGAGGAGGAATTCGTCGAGCTAGACGTTCCGGGTCTCGAGGGAGCGCCCTTTTTTCGAAAAACCTATCGCGACATCAAGACCACCGAAGAGTGGTGGCGCTGGGCGCTTGGGTCGCTCAGCAATGGTCTCTGGGCCGGCTTCTCCGAGAATGGTACGTATCCCCGTGGCCTACCGCAGCAGGACTCCCAGAATTATATTCTCGGAGGCGCAAATGGTGGTATTCTCTTTCGTACCGCTCGCGTAACCTCTGACTCGTGTACGCGCGCGTCCTTTGCGACCAAGCAAATGATGGAGCTGGCAAGCAATGACAACGCCGTCGAGTGTTTTGGTCGGTGGCCCAACATCGACATTAATGACCCAGGTGCAAACCAGAATGTCGATACGACCACATTCGGGCCACCTAGCGACGGTAACATTTCTGCCAAAGCACAGGGTGCCTTTACTTTTACCAAGGACATCGAGACGTCGCTCGAAGGCACTCTCTTGGGCCAAATGTACTTCCAGCGTAACAACTACGGGATTGGCGCCTTCATGGTGGACTTGCCCGTCAACAACTTCGACTCCGCCTCCACGAACATTCTCACGGAACTCTTTAGCAACAACTGGATCGACCTCGCCACACGCGTCGTCTCGGTCGAGTTCAATGTCTACAATCCGAGTACCAACGTTGTCACAGCTGTCCGCTTCTTCACCGAGATTGCGCACACGGGTATGATCCGCCCATCCTTCAGGTTCTATCACATCAACGCGCTCTTGTGGGAAACTATGCGAGTTGGTCAAATGGCTGCCACTGGCATTTTCTTGCTGCTTTTGCTTCGCCTTTCTGCTCGATGGTTCAACCGCATCGTTACCTGCAGCAGGTGGGAAACGCTGCTTCGCTGGGAGGTTGTCTTTGACACGATTCTCGTTTTTCTCTTTTGGTCGTCAATCATCATGATCAGTATGGTGACACAACACTCGCGGGTGGTCCGTTCCTCGCGCTTCTCCGAGACGGTCTCGAGCGACACATTTACACCCGGCATTTTTGAAAATGCTGAATTGATGCACTCCGTCGACGCACTATGCTCAATCAATCTTATGCTTGCTACAGTCAAGCTCATCAGCTACCTGCCCTTTAAGACGACGCGAACAATCTGGTCGACCCTCGGAGGAGCCGTCAAGGATGTCGTGGTGCTTGGCATTGTTGTACTCGTCTTTTGGGCAGGCTTTTCGGTCGGCTCACACCTCACCTTTGGTTCACTTGGGTTCTTTGACTTCAATCGGATCGATCGCACCTTTGGCACCCTTATGGTCCTCATGTTTTCTGGAAGTATTGAGTTCAACGCCATGCGTGAGGTCTCTTTCACCGCCGCGCCCCTCTTCTACTCCATTTACATGATTTTCATGTGGGGTGTGATGCTCAATCTTTTTGTGGCCATCATCGTTCTAACTTATGAGCGTCACACCCAGTGGCAGGCAAACTTCGAGACGTGGTCTGATCTGCACCAAGGGACAAATACCGGTTGCATCATCATGAGCTTTTTTGATCGCCAGCTCCACCGTTGCCGCCAACGCTGGTACAAGCTGCGTTGTAGCATCCTCAAACAATTTTCTCCCAAGGCATCAACACCTCGAGGGGCAACTGTACGAGACAATGATATCGAAAATGGCACCGCTGCTGCTTCAGTGGATACAGAAGACGTGCGCGTCGACGACAGTGAAGTCACAGATGAAATCAACCAAAATGGCGACATTGGCGCGCCCCGCGCAGTTGGTGCTCGCTTGCAAACGATTGAATTGACCGAATCCGCTGAACGAGGCGGGCCGCGTCGCGGCTCGGAAGTTCGGTCGACCCGAGGGTCCGGACGCAACACTTCTTTCTTTAGCCCGTTTCGCACCAGCCAACGTCGCACGCAGCGTAGTGATCCAAACGAGCTTCCGTGGGATGACCGTCGGAACCGTGGCGATGAAGCGGCGGCCAGAGTGCAAGTTGCCGAAGTGAGACGGCTTCCGGAAGAACAACGCCTTGCGAAGCTACGGGAGCTTGGCAATCCGCACAAGGTTCTCTTTCGCGAGGCTTTTTATCGGGCAAATTTTCGCAAGGCTGTCGCCGTCACCCGTACCACGCTCGAAAACTTCAGTCGTGCTGCCCAGGCGGAATCAGTAATCATCAAAAGATGGCGGTACGAATTCGACCAGCATAATGGCCATTCTCATAATGGGTCCATGAGTCTGCTGGACTTCATCAAATCGTGGATCAATGTCTGCAGAAGAGCGACCGAGTCCGATCGAGCCTCACAAGTTAGTCGGACTGGAAACAGGAGATCGGGTCTGGCCAAGTACGAGCGCTTCTCGACGCTTCTCAAGCAGGAGAAAGAGCTTGCAATGCACAAGCTCATTATTGAAAAGGCGCTGCGGGAGACGCAACATCTCTTTCAAAAACACCGACTGAGCTTCAATCGTCTCATGCGTTCTACCTGGGAGCACGCTGCGGACAATGAACGCCTCATGGAGGTGAACTTTGCGGAGCTCAAGGAAATGTTCACACCGGGCTGCTCGCCGGGCAAATGCTCCATTTGCGCCGAAGAGACAAAGGCCATCGAGGAGCGTACCAAGGCTCTCTTGCGCTCGTACCATTATTTGCAGAGACACAAGGCCGTTTTCGTCGGCAATCGCCGTCGCGTAATTCGTGTGCGTCGCGTTGTCGATCTTTCGGGAAGAATGCCCCCACCTGTGCAGCGCGCCATGAGCACCAACACCCATGGGTCTGCGTTCGACACCATGTCGAATTCGCGACAGCCTTATCGGTAGGCCTAGATGATTGTTTTGATCGCATCTTTTCTCTTTCATTATTTAAGACCCATGTCACTGAGGCACTGATTTTGGCTTTCCTGCAAACGCCGGAGAGGAGTGCCTCTGTACAAAAACTGAGCAAATCCGACTTTTGCAAATCATACAAAGATATCATTTTTAAAGAATCACCCTCTAAAGCCACTGGTGGTGGCTACCCAGGGATGAAGACGAAGGATCGGTGACCTTTGTCCTCATCTTTTGCGCGGCGGAGCGCGTCATTGCAGTCACAGATGACCCCGAAGTCGCCCGTACTGGTCCACGACTCGTTGGCTTTCGCTTCCCGCCAGGTCGAACTGACTCCACGGATATGCATGGCCCATCATGACCCGAGATGTCAAACTGCAAATGGCGCCCTCGAGCAGAGACGCTAATTTTTCCCTTTCTCGCCTCTGCTGTGTCGTCAGTACGGTGCCTTGTCTTTTCAATGCCGTCCTTTTGTTGTGGCGATCGCCACGCACCATGCTGTCCATTTTGGCTCATGCGACCCGTTCGCGGAACTTGTTGCGTCGGCAGCCCTTCGCGAACCACCTCCGTCTGCTTTGCATCTTGCACATCATTTTCTGCAGCGGTCCGCTCGATTTGAAAGAGAAGGACTTCGTTACGAAGCTCGGCAACACTTTGCTGCAATATCCGAACCTCGGTCTTGGCTGCGTTGCTCTCCTCATCGACAACACGCAGTTTCTCTTGCAATTTCGCCTCCTCGCTTTGTAGTTTGCCCACGGAGGATTCGAGTGCTTGCTCTCGTACTTTTGTCTTCCGAAGTTGCTCGCGAAGTTCTCCACGTTGGTTTTCCGAAATTTCGAGCGCGCGCGAACTGTGCGTGGCGCAAAGTGCGTGTGCGTTTGCTTCCTTTCGAGCCTGTTCAAGGTGCACTTGAGTTTCTTTGAGCTCGGACCGCAGACCTTCCATTGTATTGCGCAAGTCTCTGACGACCTTTATTTGACAAGCATTTTCATCTTCGACCATCGCGCGTGCTGTTGCAAGCTGCTCCCTGGCGTTGGCAAGCTCGGCGCGAAGACTTGTCACCTGACGCTCCAAGTTTTGCACTTGAGCAGTCTGGCGGGTCTGGATATCGACAGCCTTACTTTCGGAAATCATGCGCGCGTTTTCTGTTTCCTTTACGAGAGCCTCTGCCCGATGACATGCTCTTTGCGCAGCTTGGCAAGCTCGAAGAGCCTCTGTTTTATCACTTTTGGCCTGAACAATATCTCTGGAAAGCGCATCAGCTCTGCCGTGCGCTTGTGCTTTCTCTTGCTCAAGTCTTTCATTGTTGGCTTCGAGCTGCTCCACCTTGTTTGTGAGCTCTACTTGGACCTCTTTAAGGCGTTGCCGCTCGCGTGTAAAGGAGGCCGTCTCCTTTTCGTGTTGAGACAATGTGCCCACAAGCCACTCACGGATTTGAGGCACCTTGACATGCGAGTCAAGTATCGGAAAGCTCTTTGTCTCCCACATTAGGTTGTTGACGTGCAGCTCGTCAATGGCTTCCTGCACGTCTTGCAACTGTGAGTTCAGATAATGTGCGTGTGCGTCAAATATCTCCGGCACCAAGCTGACCATCTCGGACCAGGTTGCGCATGCCGCAAGACGTTCCCAACGCGATTCAATGCATTGCAGCTTGTTGTCTACCTCTAGTTTCTCGTTGTGCTTCTCTCGCATTCTTTGAAGAGTCTGAATAACTGGACCAAGCACATTAATGGTCAGCTGCTGCAACTGAGCGACCTTTGTTTCTTCTGGTGCGACATCGAGTCCAAGCATCAGAGCTCCCAAAACTGCACCGGACTGTGGATCTCGGATCGCGATTCCCAGAGCGCATTCATACTCGAGGTGCAGCGCAGTCTCGGCGCGTTTATTCCTGCGAGCCTCTTTCTCTGCGTGATTTACGAAAACGAGATCGTGTTGGCCAAGAAGAAGAATCGCCTCAATACCCTCCTTGGCATGAACACGGCACACCCGTTCGCCTCGAATCAGGGTCGCCTCATTGTCCGCATCAAGGGTGCACAGCCATGCCTGCGAAATGTTGCTATCGACGCAAGGTAAAGTCTCTTCGAGCGCTTGGCTCAGGGCGTGAAAGCCGTCAGGAATGCTGTCGAGACAACGCAAAAGAAGATTCCACCATGCTTTTGTCACGACGGAATTGGCCTCGCTTTGATCAGAGACAGTTTCTTTTGTTTCGGAAATTGATCGTGCAAGATCATCATCTTCCTTTTCCTCCTTTGCAGCAAAGGAAGAAAACGTATCAGCACATTCCTTGCTTCGTTCGTTGTAGGCGATTCGGATAGCCTCAATGTGTGGTCGCAGGATGGCATGATATGTAGACGAAGAGGCGGTGGCCCCAGCTGGCAGAGAGTCTTTACTCTCAAAAGACATTGATTTTCCAAATGGCTCATTCAACTTTCGCGGATGGTGCTGTCCCTCGTTGTGATTCTTGTCAGCCGCTGTACTCGAAAGATCGAATGTGGTGAGAAGATTTCCCTTCGTCTCAGCCTCTGAGCCACAATAGGAATCGAGTTCTGCAAGAAAATCGCGAATCTGTGCTGCCGATTGCGCACCTGCTTGGCGGCGCGCAAGCTCCAAAGAGAATCGAGTGACAGCATCAAGGGTTGCGCGCAGCTCTTGCTCTTGCTGTTGCGAAGCCATTAGAGTACCTTGCAAGTCCTTATGAGCTGCTCGTAATGCGAAAAGCTCATCGGTTGTACCGTTTAGTTGTGAAACAACCTCTTGAAGCTCTTCGAGGCGTGTTTCCGCTGATTGTCGCCGTTCATTCTCCGTTTCAAGGGAAGCCTGAAAGTCAGCGGCCATCTTTTCGTAAAAGGTTGCAGCATTACTTGCGGCCGTGCACTCTTCACTTGCCGATTTATTGCGTTGTTGAAGTTCGAGAGTAGTTTGACGTAGATCTGCAATCGTCGTACGTTCAAGATCCTCGATGGAAGCTCGAAGCGCATCGCGCTCAGTTATTACTGCATTAAGCGAGATGTTTGCTTGTGAAAGTGAGACGTCGCTTGCCTCAAAGGCTGCTTGAGACGCTGCATGAGCTGTATTCGATGCCTCGAGCATGGCATGAAGCCTGGCGAGCTCCGCATCGGTTGACTCGAGTCGACTTTGTTTCTCTTCGCAAACCGCTTGCGACTTTTCCAATGCTGCCTCGGCTTGGGCCAGCGAAGTTTGCGACGTCTGAAGGGTGTCTTGCATCTCATTGAGTCTTGATTGTGCGTTTTCGAAGGCAGACTCTTTGTCGCTGTACGCCGCTTGCATTTCCGAGAGAGTTTTCTCGGAATTTGCAACTTGCTCGGCAAGACGAAGAGCTGCAACTCGATCGAGAATGAAAGGAGCAACGGTAGATTGCACAAAAAACTGAATGAGATCTGTCTGCAATTCCGTGAAAGGAGCACTGCCTGCTGTATCGTCGCGAACAATGTGCACTGCCCAGCGTGACTCCGAGAATTCGTCCGTCAGGTCACCATCAAGGTGTGACACGGGCACACAGATTTGCGAGCACGGAAGAAAGTCAAAGCTTGTGCGGCCGCTTTTATTGACAAACACAACAGCATTGGCAATGCAAGTTATATGCGGCGGCGCACTTGGATGGACCTGAGTCCATGAAGCGGAGGCCTCTGCCCGTTTTTCTGGATCTTCAAGCCATGTGACTCCGGATGGGACATCGTGCATATGAAGAGACACGTGGACCGGGCAATTGAGAATCGCAGAGAAAGCAGCATTAAGTGAGGACGTTGCCAAGGTCGTGTTCTGTGCACCAAGAGGTCGCAGTGTGCTAGCTGCGCGTAAAAGTTCGCCATTTCGCCGAATGGTCTCACTCTGTTCACGTACACGGGCACGCAGAAGCTTTGCCTCTTCCTGGACGTGTAGGAAAGCACTAGTCTCTTCTTGCGCCTTTTTTTCGTGCTTCTCAAGCTCGAGTTGTGTGTTTTTCAGAGCCTTTGCCGTCTCGCTGACTGCATTTTCGGAGCACTGGAAGGCCTCGCGGAGAGCTATCGTCTCGATTTGTTCGCGTTTTCGCGTTTGATTTGCGGTATCGAGCAAAAGAACATTAGGAAGAATGAGATTGAGCATGTGCACCATGATCTCAATGGTCGCGCAAAGATCTTCATCAGAGATTGCAGGATGCCCAGGATTGCTTTGAAGCGGCTTTTGAACCTGAAGCAGGCCGACAACCGTAGTTCGATCCATGACCGGAAAAACGAGCACTCGGTCGGTAATGACTGGTAGGGCAGTCTGCACAGTATCACAGTAAACACCTTGCGAAATGTCGACCCTAGTTCGTTTTGGTGCTAAGGTCCAAGCTTGTTTCTCTTCAGGATCAATGACAAAGAGCTGTGCCTGTGTAGCGCACGCGGAGACCGCCGGAGTTCCTTGGGCAACGACTCGCATGACGTCTTCGCAAGAGCTGATGACATGGTCTTTGAAGAGCCGAGACGCGTGGTTCCAGGCTGCTTCACGCGAAAAGCATTCTCGCGTACGCACGCTGCGCAAGTGGGAACGACGATCACGCGCAGCATCGAGCCGACAAACGAGCGCTTGCATTTGAGTATCAAAGTCGTGGTCCTGGCTTTCGTCATTGATGCTTGTTTCTTGGAGGGTGGAGCTCGCTGTCAGGCGGGACGCACTCTGGGTCAATAATCCTGGACCCTTGGCATCACGGTTCCCGGACATTTCTGCAGCGTCGTACTGCAAGGTCTGGGCGTGCTTGCGCCGCACTGCACGCAGGCGCTGCGCGCCGGATAGACTGGACATCCGACAGTTCACTTGCGCGATCTTGCGCTCCTCGCTCACGCGCGTTATGCCTTCGCGATGGCTCGCGAAGCATCGCGGTAGCGGTCGCAAAATCGATTGGCAAGGATTCCGAATGTCCGTTGGATGCCAATCACTGTCAGTCCGAGTCACAGAGGCGAAGTCATGGAATCGATGCGAATCAAACGAGGAATCAAACGGTTAATGGCAGTTTCTAAGAAATGAGAGGGTGGGTCCTATGAAGGTGGGCTCCTCTCGCGCGGCGGCGCTCTCGCAAGCAAAGTATCTTTATAAAGAGAAAAGAGAGTCCATACCATCCATGTGTATGTATGTATGTATACAAGTGCAACATTAGCTATTATTCTATGAGACAATGTGTTGAAGACAAGGGAAGAGCGTGGCGACCCATCCTGCCACGGAGTTATCCGAGGCAGAGCTGGAGTCAGTGTCAAAGGGAGACCTTGGCTGTCTGCTAGCGCCCGAACGTGAAGGCTTGGCGTCAATGTCAATGAACGGCGCGTCAATGTCATCAAAGTCGGTTTCGTCGAGCTCTTGGTCGACAAGCATGCTCAATGGAATCTCTTGCCAGCTTCGCGTAGCTCGAAGCGCCTTGAGTTTGGTGCGAAAATCATTTGCAGCGGAGAGCTCACTGGCGTTTGGGACTCTAAGACCCAAACGTAGGAAGGCAGCTGGAGGAACCGGCGAGTCGAAGGCAGGCGGAGCGACTTCTTGATTTTCAATCAGCCCAGCGCCAGATTCTTGTTGTGCCAGAAGGGCAGATGATGATGATGACGACGACGTGGATGATGAGGAGGAAAACTTGGCGCGTTCACGAGATGTCAAAGAACGGTGTTTTTGATTTCCCTCGTTAGTGTCATCGTACACTAAAGAATGCAAAGAGGTTGCGGAGGCGTCGGTAACGACTGACACCGAGGAGAGCGTTCCGAAGCTGGCGTGACTATCGGCTTTGGAAGGCTTAACTGGGATTTGTATGCGGAGAGGGTTTGCGTTTCTTGCATGAAGAGCATGCTTTTCTGCGCTATCTTTCATTTTCATGCCAGGTCGGCGTTTGGTCCCGGGGATCTGGGTTTTCAAGCTTGGACTGCGCGGGAAAACGATGGCAGTGTGTGACTTGCCCTTTGCTCTGCCAGGTTTCGAAGGCATGGGTGGGAGCTGAGGCGGGTCTGTCTGCGCCGTGTGTCGTTGCCTGAGCCCAAGTTCGGCGGCAACGAATTCTGCCTCATTACTAATTTGCGTGAGCATGTTTGCTTCTCTGCTAAACGCGTGCGTGCCCCTGTTCCTTGGTGAGAATGGACTCTGATTGATTGACAGCGACTACTCGTGCGACGATGCAGGGCAGGCAGTCAGTACGGCCGCCGCTCTTCTTTTCGCCGCTCTACACCGGTCAGCGCCGGGTTGCGTCGCTCTGCCTGCACAGCGCTTTGAAGAACTGTTTGCCCTTGACCGATAAGACGCGCTCGGACGTGTGCTCGTTACGATTGCACCTCGCTGTGTTCGCAGAACCCGGTCAGGTCAGAGCTGCACCTTTAATCCGACAAACCGCGTGACGTGTTGGCCGAACCAGATGCAACCGCGGGACGCGCTCGTCCTCGATCTCTGTCGCCGCGGCGTCCCTTCGCGGGTCTCGCACGAGCTCAAGCGAGTCCAGGTTCGCATTCACCTTGCGGAGCCAGGTGCACATTTTTCACGTTCTCATGCAGGGGTGCGCATTTTTTGGGTGTGCACTACGCAATTGCGGTTTCATGGGAACGCTGTGCTCTGGTGCGGGCGCCGCACTTTCTGTCCAAGGGTTGGAGTGTCCACAGTGAACCACAGCGTGCAGAACGTCGTCGCTGCGGTATGCTGCGGAGACTTGATTCCAATCGCGCGCTCTGCGTGACGTGAAGCTGAGGCCTGCTCGGCGCGGGACTCACTCACTGTCCATTCATTTTATTCGCTCACTTCACTTCATCCTTTTGCTTTTTCTCTCTCGATTTGTCAATGGCAGCTGCCGGTCGTTGTTCATCCAGCCACCACCCACTCATTTATCGATTTGTCCATTCATCCTTTCGATAGTGTTTCACCTCTTGCAGGCGCACGCATCCGGACCTGCGCTGCACCAGAGGTACGTAGACTAAAGTCCGCCGGGCGTGACGTCGCTCGAATTTTCATTTTTTGCGAGCAGCGCTCTTTTTCTTCTGGCTTTCCGTTTTGTACTTCTTCTGTCTTTGTTGGTGCCACATCGCTTGCCCGCTAAGGAAGAGCTCGTCATCCTGGTAATCAAGTTCATCCTGGCCTTCTCTGGATGCCGACCTCGAGCGAGGGACGCGAAGACCACTCGATTCGACGGGCGTGCGGTGGCAGCGACGCTCTCTGACGGCCGGGAAAGCACGTGGATCGCGGCGCTGACCCGGCGCAGGTCCGTCGGAAATGGCATGTGAAGGAAGGATACTCCTTCGCTAGCAGTATGTAGCTAGGCCGGCGGCGAGGCTAGCAGGGATCAAGGGCGCAATCAAGAGGTGGGAAAAAATAAATCGACCGACCGACCGACCGACCAACCGACCGACCACTGCGCCTGCCAGCTAAACTAGCAGTAGCAGCTCACAGCGACCGACGCTTTGCACGGAAATTGAGCGACGACGAGACATTCGAGCAAAAGAACTAGCTTGTGCTCGATCGCTGCTTCTCAGACTGGCTGGTATCACGGGAGATACGTCAGGGTCGGTCGGTCGGTTGCATGGTTAATCTCCGGCCAGGTCTGGATTCGCTGGCCAGTGGAAAGATCAGCATCACGACTTTGCCCGCGCTTGCCAATCGCGCCGTCACGCCCAAATCTCTCGCGAAGGCATAAAGCACACGCACGCACGCTTTCAAGGAAGTCCCAACTGCATCCGGTCCGGCGCGGACTTTTTTTTTTTCCTTGTCCCTTTTTGGCTTTCTTCCTTCCTTTCGCGCGTAAGATAATTAAGGATTTTCGTGAGGTCGCGAACGCCTCTGTCGAATATTCGCAGCAGGGACAGCAGCAGCAGCAGCAGCAGCCAGCAGCAACTGGCAGGGCTTCGTAAATGTTGGTAGCTCACCGCCAATGGAGCGATCAGCGTGGATGATTGGACTGCTGCTGCAGGCTGTGGCGGGCCAGCAAAAACTTGCGATAAAAAATTTGATCCCCAGAACAACGTGTAACTACATGCGGTCAGTGTAACGGGTCTCTGCCAGCACAGTAACTGAGGATTTCATCAAGTTGGCGGTTTTTATTTTGAAATTTGGCTGGCTGGCTGGCTGGCTGGCTAGCTAGCCATCGTTTTGCGCAGAGCAGCCACCACCGTGGCCATCCTCCTTCACTCCAACGCATCGGAACGGCAATGATTTCATTCTCATTCTCAACCACACGATTCGATCGCAATCGCTCCCCACTGCCGCGCAATCGATTGAAGCCAGCGAGCGCCACATGGTGTTTTGGCTTGTGCGCTGCTGACGCTCACAAATGTCTCCGCCCCCACGGGAGGGCGGAGGGCCGCCACAGTGGGTGGGGGTCCGTCGAGTTGTCGGGGCGGTCTCAAATACGAAGCGCGCTCCTCTCATCTCATCTCGTCTCCTTCCAGCTCCTTTCAGCTCCTTTCAGCTCAGCTCTGCAGAGCTGCACGCTTTACTCTGCCGGCCGCGGTCGATGTCACATGCGCCACTGTTTCTTCTTGTTGCTAGGCCGCGGCAGCGCGGACCGGGATGCGCTGGACTCTCCAGGCACCTACCTCCCCAAGCCTCCCCATGCCTCCGACATCCTCTTGGACTTTTTCCCCCTCCGCCACCAGTGTGAGCGACATGGCGGCAGAGCGTTTCTTCGCGCCTGCTGCACGGTTTTCGCGCGCCTTTCCGCCTCCGCCCGTGCTGTACTGGTCGATGGAAAGAAGACCGCCGCGCCTCTCCGCGCCGCGCTCGCTCGCCCACGCAGCTTCCTCCCCCCGGGGGCGGTCTACCCACACCCGTATTTCACAGTGGACCACAGCGCGGGAAAAAGCCTGTATGCGGCACCGCGCGGAGGGAGAGAAAAAAAAAAATGGCCGGCAGCGACCTTAGGCACTCTGCTCCTCTCCTCGATTTGTCTCTGCAGCAGCAGCGCGTGTGTCAGAAAAATTGAAAAAAATAAAGGAATGCCAGGCATGGCGTGCAGTGGCGCGACTGACGTGGCGCGGCGTGACGCGCGACGAGGTGTTCGGCCGGGGACGTCGCGGCGCGGCGAATGAAGCGCAGCGTAGAGCGTACACCACGCCACGTCGCCCGAGCTGCCGTGTGTTTCTTCTTTCTCTGGCCTTCGTTGCTTGCTGTCGACGGCGCGGCGCGCGGCGAATTCCATTCTCTCCTCCTCTTCATATCGACCGACTTCTTTAGACTACTGTGAGGTGAGGTGAGTGAGGTGAGGCCGCACTCGAATGTGCGCCACGCGTCATTTCATCACTCGGCCAGCACGCCCCGCCACCCGATCTTCTCTCTCGCTAATTCTCCTGTCGAAGTCGCCTTTCCCTGTCAAGTTTTTTCTGCCTCGCTCTGCGCTGCTCTGCGTGACGGGCCTGCATCTGCAGCTGGCCACTGCCGTCGCCTCGGGAGAGCGCGCCTCCATGAGCGCAGGCCACTCACACTGTAACTCGAGTCAACTTGGGTCGCCTCGCCTGTACGCGGCCGTGGCGCTGCGCTAGCTGCTATGCTGCACTGCAATGCTGTGCTGCCCTTGACGCCACCGTGCGAACCGCTGCCGCCAGCAGCATCAGCAACATCAGCAGCAGGGAGAGCAGCACACAGCGCAGGATCTTCGTCTGGATCCGCGTCGGAAAGGCAGCAGCCTCCCATTCTGCGTGCTTGTCTGCACCCGTGCAGCGAGGAGGCGCAAGCGAGTGTGGATAACTTATGAAACAAGTGCGCGCACTCACTTCATGCCTAGGCCCGACCGCGTCCATCCATGCCCCCGTAGCCAACATCTAATTCATTCAATGATTCACGCGCGCATCCCGTGATCCTCGCCCCATGGAATGGATGGACGGCCGTGAGAGGACAGCAACCACCTGCAAGAAAGCAGTAAGCAGCAGCAGCAGCAGCATGGCTGGATGGATGAATACTCGGCCACGTGGCCTCGCGGGCCCGGGCTCGTGATCGAGACTTGCCTTCCTCGTCCCTCTTCCCGCGCACAACCGGCGGCCGGCCCGGGCAGTGACTGCGACAAGTAGCGAGCGACATGCAGCGCATGCTGTGCAAGAAGTGCACTCATTGCAAGCAAGGCCGCGAGCGCAGTGCGCGGAGGGGAAGAAAGGGCGAGACGCGGGCGGGGCCTCCAGGAAAAGCCGCTTTGGTTTTACCCGTTTGAACAACAACAAGAATAGATCGATGCCATGAACGTACAAATGAATGAATGAATGAATGAATGAATGAATGAATGAATGAATGAATGAATGAGTAAAACTCGCCTCGAGTCTCTGATTTCCGCGTCGATACTGGCCATGGCTCTCCATCACTAACACTATCACCTTCCCGTGACCGGCCGTGCGGGCGTGCGGCCGTCGAAAAATACTGCTGCACGCGCGCACTCCGATCCAGTCCTGCGGCCGCCCGCGCGCCCGTCCACCGATCCTCTCTTGCAGTGAAACTGCGAAAGGAAACCGCGGTGTCGCTGCAGACGGACGTCAAGCAGCCACCGGCCCCGCGAAAGCAACAAACCTTCTGCGACCTTCTCGGACCCCATTTCTTCCCTTGCAGCGCTCGCAATCCAGCCAGGCAGACGATCAGCCAGCCAGCAACCGTGGCCACTGGCAGTGAAGCGGCCGTTCCTTGCGGCCATCTAGCCGGCCGGAGCGGCGGCGAGTTGGCAGCATCGCAAACAGGATCTTGGAGAAATGGAGGGGAAGTGGCCGCCCCGACCCCCGGCCAGTGGACGTCCGTCCAGGCCGCGAGGCCTTCCACACCGTATACCCACACGCCCCACACTCGCCCGCCGCCCCTTCACAGACGCATCACGGGGCCGCTTCCGCAGGTACCTGTCTTGGGAGTTCTTGATGATGGAAAAGAAACAGGATCAAGCAGAGCGAACGAAGCAAGAGCCGCGCGTCGTATGCGTGGCAGTGGCCATGGTGGACGGCGGACCATTGCTGCATGGATGATGGACGGATGAACGAATGGCCGAATCAACCAAACGAACGAACGAACGAACGAACGAAGAATGGAAATTGGGAAGGCTGTCACTCCGCGCGGAGCGAATGACCGACGGGCAGATAGATAGCTTGCTTTGCTTTGCTTTGCTTTGCCTTGCTTTGCTCTGCTTTGCTTTCTCGCTCCGGGACCTTCTTGGCTTGGCCTGCCGCGCTTGCCCGGAAGTTCTTCTGCCCGCCCTTGCACGCGCGAGACACGTACGCCGACACCGACCCGAGCCGTCCGTCCGGCCAGGCAGGCAGCCGCAGCAGCGAGACGCCGAAGACCTGCGAGCTGCCCTCGCGCGGCTGCTCCAGTGGCTGCAGACGAGAAGGGAAGAGAAGGGGCCGGCGCTCCATGTTCCCGCCCGCACGCGCACGCGACATCGACCCTGGCGATCGACACCTCGAGCTGACGACGGGGACTGAGGTGAGTGAGGCCGAGCGCAGCGCGGCGCGGCGGGCGTCGGCGCGAATTGCGGAGCACGCTGTCGTATGGCTCGTGAAGTGCTCGTTTTCGGGGG
>KN805384.1:41444-55713 GCA_000818945.1 Schizochytrium sp. CCTCC M209059 | reverse complement strand
TTTGGGGGGGGGGGGGGGGGATCCAGGCACGGCGCAGCAGCTCGGGCAGGAAGGAAGGAAGGCCGCGAGTAGGTTATTTCCTGCAAACTTTACCATTTCTTTCTCGCCGCTGGCTGGCTTGGTGGTTTTTTGTTTTCTTTCTTTTCTTTTCTTTTCTTTTCTTTTCTTTTCTTTTCTTTTCTTTTCTTTTCTTTTCTTTTCTTTTCTTTTCTTTTCTTTTCTTTTCTTTTCTTTTCTTTTCTTTTCTTTTCTTTTCTTTTCTTTTCTTTTCTTTTCTTTTCTTTTCTCCTTGGGGAGACAGCTCGGCGCCCGGGCCGGCCGCGGTCCAGTCCAAGCCAACTTATGGATGGATGCACGCAAGCAGACAGGCACAGTCGACGCGTACAATCCGTGGTACCACTGCACCATCGCGAAACCAGGCAAGCAAGCAAGCAAGCAAGCGCGCGAGCAAGCGACGAAGAAACCAGAGCACAGCGCGGGATCCTGGTTCCTTCATTTCCGGCCTGCACTGCGTGGTCATACAAACTCGAATCCACTAGCCAGCCAGCCAGCCCGTCAACACAAGCAAGCCGAAGCAAGCCGAAGCAAGCAAGAAGGAAACAACGCCAAGCCAAGCTAGCGACCGAGCGACCGAGCGAGCGAGCGAGCGAGCGCACGGCCTGCCTCGCGTCCCCGCAAGCGCACAAGCCGGCCAGCCGTACGGCCTGCCTCGACCCCGGCTCGGCGTCCGTGCCTCGTGCCTGGCCTCGCCTCGCCTCGCCTCGCCTCGCCTCGCATCCCAGGCGCGGCCCTCTGTGACGTGGTCACGTGCGCCGCAGCAGATCTTCATCCATCCCGTTGCCGCCGCGCAGACGCTGACGCAGCCGCGCGGGCAGCCGGCCGGTCGCGCAGGCAGGCAGGCAGCCAGGCGGCAGCAGCTCGGGGCGGCGGCGCGGGCGCGAGAGAGAGAGAGAGAGCTGTCTTCCCCTCCCGCGGCGGCGCGTCGGAGCCGCGCGTGACTTGGAGTCGGGTCGCGTCGGGCGGGTCGAGTCACGCACGAGCAGAGCAGAGCAGAGCAGAGCAGAGCAGAGCAGAGCAGAGCAGAGCAGAGCAGAGAGAGGGAGGAAGGGAAGGAAGGAGAGGAAAGGAAAAAAAAAGAAAGAAAGAAAGAAAGGAAGAAAGGAAGAAAGGAGAAACTAAATAACAAGGAAGAAGAAGGAGGGGAGGCAAGGAAGAAAGAGGCGCTCGCCCTTTTCGCCGCCCCGTTGGCAGCGCCGGAGCAGACCGCCTTCGCGCCTTCGATCCCGCGCACGGCCGAGACCTGCCCGCGAGCCGAGCTCGGCGGCGCGACGGAGCGGCGGAAGGCTGCGCGCGCGTGGAGAGGAGAGACGCGAGCGAAGCGGGAGAGCGACAGCAGCAGCACGGCAGCTCGCGTGTCGCGGAGCAGCCCAGCCTCGAAGGCATCGCATCGCACATTGCAGCGCAGGCAAGCCAGCAAAGCAAGCAAGCAAGAGAGCGAGCTCCTCTCTCTCTTCCTCGCGGCGCCGCCCCGCGACACGACGCGACGCGACACGAGGCGAGAGACGCGAGAGACGCGCGGCGTCGAGCGTGGCGAGAGCGCGCGGCCGGCCCCGGCGCCCAGGTTGCCGAGAGCAGCGCCGCGACCGCAGGAGCGCGCGTAACCGCAGAAAAGAAGAAGAAGACAGTCGCACCTTTTTGTGCGGGAGCTCGCGGCCCCGAGCTCACGCCCGAGCTCGCGCCCTCGCGCCGTTGGAGACCGGCCGTCGCGGACCCGGGCTGGACTGCCAGGGCAGGACGGCACAGAGCAGGCAGGGGAGGAAGGAAGGCAGGCAGGCAGGCGCCGCCGCAGGGAGGACCCGCGCTCGCTCTGCTGTAACGCAGCGCGTCGATCGATCCATTCATCCGTTCGCTCGCTCGTGCGTGCATACATAGGTTCATTCATTCATTCATTCGACCGCCCCCCCGTCTCGAGCGCAGCGCATCGCAGCTTCGTGCAGCACGTCACGCGCAAGGAGAACCGGGACATTGGCCGCCACGGCCACGAGATCGACGAGAAACGGAGTACATATTCCTTTCCTGCAAGGTGGGTTGAGGCGGAGGCGCTGTTGTCGGGCCCAGACTGCAGATAACTCCTCACTCGTATCCGTGCTCGGTTCTGCGCGTCGAGCGATAACCTCACTCGCTCGTCCGCAAGCGAATCAGCAGCTCGCTGAGCTTAGAGCAAAGCAAAGGCAAAGCCAAGCGAAGCCGGGTGGGTTGTCGAGAGGCACCGAGACTATAGACCACTCGACCGTCAGCCATCCAGTGTCATCGAGGAATCGTCCTCGTCGACCGCACCGCATTGGCGCGCCGTGCTTCCGCAAAACCTGCGGCCACTGCTGTGTATCGCGCGGCACTCAGCAAAGGCAAGGAAAGAGCATCGTTTTTCCAATCTCCTCTCTTTCAGGCAAGTCAAGAAAGGCACAAGCCTGCACAGCACGGAGCTGAGCTTTGGAACCAGAGCAGCAACACCTGCTAAACGCACGCACCCTCGAACGCTGGCTAGCTACATCAAGCAAGCAAGCTTGAGCGTGACCTCGACGCATTTGGGCACCTCAGACTAGGCAACCGCCGTTTTTACCCCTCTCATATTATTGCTCCACCCCCAAGCGCTTTACGAACGCAAGGGAAAGGCGACAACTGCCACCGCTGTCACGCAGACGAGCGGAGGGAGCGAAAGCGCAGCAGCGCGCGTCGCGTCGCGTCGAACTGTCTTGCGCAGCCTCGCATCGCATCGCATCGCATCGCATCGCAGTCCCGAGTATACATACATTCACTGCATCGCAGTCAGTGAGTGCTTGATTGATTGACCACATCTATCCTTCTCTCTCTCTCTGCGTGGACAAGTGCAACAACCAGCGCCAGCCGAGCAGGAAGAACTCGCAGCCGTTGGGGACGCCCGCGCGCCTCGCTTCGCCGGAGCCCAGCAGGGCAGAGCAGAGCAGAGCCGAGCCGAGCCGAGCCAAGAGGCAGCGCGAACCGAGGGACGCACGCGCAGCCCCGGACCGCGTCCGCCGAGCAAGCCAGCACTCGAACAAGGGACGAGCAGAGCACTCTATCTTGCTCGCCCGACATCGCGGCTTGACAGCACCGCTCAACAACAAGCCACCTCAACACAAACGGCAGGCGGGCAAAGCCAACAGTCAGCCGGCCCACCCTTGTCTTCTGTACACCGCGCCTCTCGCGACAGACGAGCAGCAGCCAAGGAAGGACAAAGCCAAGCCAAGCCAAGCCTGGCCAGGTCAGACCAAGCAGACAAGCAAAGCGCACGAGGACCTACGCTCACAAACTCGCACGAGAAGTCAGGAAAGATGGCCGACACGCTCGCCGATAACCAGCACACGCGGACAACAGCAGCAGCGCCAGCCACGCCTGTTGCACCAGTTGACGACGACAGGGACCTTCCCGATCTCGACGCACTCTTTGACCCAGAAAATGCCTTTCTCACTGACACTGATGGTATCAGCGTCATGAAAGACGACGTGATGATGCTCGACGCCATGGTCGAAATG
Organism: Schizochytrium sp. CCTCC M209059; assembly: GCA_000818945.1. Taxonomy (NCBI): domain Eukaryota; class Bigyra; order Thraustochytrida; family Thraustochytriidae; genus Schizochytrium; species Schizochytrium sp. CCTCC M209059. The sequence continues at coordinate 52,162 of KN805384.1, read as the reverse complement.
ACAGACGAGTTCCTCGAGGGTGTAGAGACCCCACTCACCACAATGGCCGTCTTCAACGAAGACTCTCTCGAACCCAGCAAGCCCAGCGAACTTCGTGCTCCCCGTGTCCCAGGTCTTGAAGACGACGACACCGCACACGTTGACCTCGAGCGAAACGGAAAACCAACACCCTTTGGCTCAATGTCGGACCTCAGGTTAAAAACACGCAACCTTCGCGCCGCCTCATTATCGCGAGACAGGGAAGAAGACGACCATGATGAACACAAAAACATCCCCCTCAATGTGGACCCAGAAGACGACAACAACGACCAAGATGAGGATGCCGAGGTCATCACCTCCAAGGATTCGGCTCTTCGCATGATTGAATTCCTCCATGGCCAGCTGCGCGCAAAGCAAAACGAAATCGAAGAACTCAAACGTTCCGCCCCCGCGCCGCAGCCCTTTGAGTCCTCGACCCCGCGCCAGTTGCGCAAGAACCTCAACGATGACTTTGAACGCATCGTAGAGGAAGCCGTTGCTGCCGTAGAAGAGACCTCGGATGAAGAATGGACGCGGACACCGCAGGCGCTCAAGACTCGCGCATTCTCGCACCAGAGTCTCGATCTTCACCTTGATGAACACGACATGGACGACGTAGTTGGCCCGGTGCCCTCATCGGATATTCTCAGCCCGGTCGCTCTTGCATCGCCTTCCCCGTCAACCACTGTTACCCGACGGAGAAAACGCAAGCTTCAGACGACTGCAACCACGAGCGTGAGAAAGCAGCTTGGCGCCAACGCCACATCCGCCTCGCTGTCCTCGGTAATGACTGCACCTGCCTCGCGGTCTGGCGCCGCGACATCCACCCCAATGCCCTCCGTGTCCACCGCGGCTCTTCCCAGTGTCTCCTCTTCTCCCACTTCAGCTTCTTGCCCTCGGCAATCAACTTCTTCTTCTTCTTCTGCTGCTGCTGCTGCTGCTGCTTCGGGACAACAGCGAACGCATCCCCTGTCGCAGCAACCTTTGAAAAAGAAGGCGCGCAAAAATTCGACCATCTCGACCCTCTCCACTTCTTCCTCGTCTTCCTCATTATCCCCTTCGTCTGCTCTGCACCGCGTCTATAGCTCGGCGGCCTCCTCACTTGGCGGCGCCGATGACGACGACGAGAGCGACGCTGGTGGCCGGAAAAAGACGGCGCGCCGCTGGACTCCCGAACAAGATGAGGAGCTCCGCCGTGCCGTCGACAAACACAATGGCCAAAACTGGAAGGCTATTGCAAATCTTGTCCACGGTCGCGATCATGTCCAGTGTCTGCAACGCTGGAAAAAGGTTCTCCAGCCCGGTCTTGTCAAGGGCATGTGGCGCAAGGAGGAGGACGATCTCTTGCTTGAGCTCATGAGCACGAGCAAGCCCAAGAACTGGGCCGACGTCGCACAAAAGATCCCTGGTCGCACGGCCAAGCAATGCCGCGAACGCTGGAGTCTCAACCTCGACCCCTGCATCAATCGCGGAGCTTGGACTCAAGCCGAAGACGAGCTTCTCCTCAAGCTGCATACCAAGCTCGGAAACCGCTGGGCCGAAATTAAGCGTCACCTCAAGGGCCGCACCGAGAACGGTGTCAAAACGCGCTTCAAGAGTATCGAACGCGCTCGTGCCAAAGATCAAGAGGTCGTGTGGACCCCCGAGCTCGAGAAGCAGCTGCACGATATTTCCGTCCGTTTCGATTGCAAAATCGACGAGGTTGCCAAGCATCTCCCGCGCTCTTTGCGCGGCATTTCCTCCCAGGCTATGCGAGATCACTGCAAGATCCTTCGCGAGGCCGAGGCCAGAAGGGCCAAAACTGTCGCTGCAAACATGGCATCGGCCATGGCCAGGTTCCCTTCCGACAACCCACTCCTTAAGCGCTGGTAAAAGCTATAAAGCCAGCGCTGTGGACCTGCTCGACGAGCACACAATTCGTCATCTCCCAATCATTCTCTTCTTTTTTGTTCCCCTGTTTTGTTGACTACGCGGTCTCGTGACTCATGACCAGATGAAATTGATATATTGATCATGCAAAATTCTCTTTTGCCCCTCATTTCCTCTATATTTCCTGTTCTCGCTTGCTCTCTCGCAAGTATCTATCTTGGCAGTCACTCTGCGCGGCCTAGTACGCCTGTAAGAATGGCCAGGGAGACGAGGTGTGCTGGCATGTGCACCAAGAGCAAAAGCGGAACGTGCATCACGCCGTACTGCGCATATGCGGAAGCGAGCGCCTCGAGGTTTTCGGTAAACGAAGGCATGGCAATACTCTCCCGGGAGAATCCCCACGCTTCTCGGTCCACCACGAGACCAGGTAGCGCATAAGCTGCGAGCGCAGGCGAGACAAAAATCCACCACATAAAGAAACAGAGTCCGCTGGAAAGACTACAGGCGGGTCGAACATGCGCATAAAATAGGGATGACCAGCACGCAGAAATCAGCGCAAGTGGATAGTTCACCATGCCCACCATTGCGTGCGCTACAACCAACACCAACGCCAACGCAGCCTTGACCGACTTCCACAACACACCCGGACATCCTCCTTCGACGCGACGCCGAATGACCAGCATAAACAAAAAGGAAACGGGCCCAGTCAAGAACACATGATGCAGTCCTCGAAGGCCGATCGCATCGTTGCTCAGGAGAAAGCCGCCAAAGCATCCCGCTGTGAGCAAGACCGCGCACGCGCCTACGATTGCAGACACTGGATCAAATCCCTGCAGAGCAGACTGTGAGGAATGTCCAGGTTCTCGGCCTTGTAGCCCAACAATTGATCGCAAAAAGTAGAGAAGAAGCGGCGCAAGAACGAGCACAAGCGAGCCAGAGTACTCGCCAATGCTCACGAAAAGACCCACATCAGGGAGCACATAGAGAAAGTAGGACTGGTGAAACTTTTCCTCCAAGTTGCTCAGGCTTCGTATCGTGTGCTCGGCCGTTTGACGCATTACTCTACATGCGTCCTCTGGCGCGGCCCACCTCCGAGACGGATCTTTCGTATAAACGGTGGAGAGCGTCAGTGCATGAATGTCGAACGGCAAGAGCTCGGCATGCAGACCTGTCGGCCCAAAGGCTACACTTTGCATGAATCGCTCGAGTTTCCCCATGCGTTTTGTGTACTGGTTCAAGGCGAATGCATCCACGGCACCCGGGGCCAAAGCCTGGACTTGACTTCCAAGGGCGCGCACGAAGTCTTCCAAATGGTTGTCCCAATACGATGTAGAGCGGCTTGTGAAGTGCATTACCTCGGTGGCCTTGCTACCCCCATGAGCGCGAAGCAGGTGAACGACAACATTCACAAGATCCAGGTTTGGAAGAAGACCGTTCGCTCCAGGAACGCGCACATCAATGGATTCTGCGAAATACCCCGAGGGCGCGCGATCGGCATCCAAGACGAGGCCGCCAACGAGAATTCCAGCATGTGCCACATGCCCGTGCGACTTGCTGTCGTGGATGCCTTGATGATATGCGGTCGTCCAGGCGCGCACAGCCTTGCGATCTCGTGCAAAGAGGAAGACGACATTTTTGCTGAGCCACTCGGCCTCTACTAATGCCTGCGCCAGTCCCAGCACAATGCCTAAGCTCGAGCAGCCCTGAGTTCCCGCTTCTGTATCAGCCTTTTGCGATAAATGACCTTGAGCCACGATGATGATGGCGTCCCGCCGATCAGCGCCCGTGTGAGGACGCAAAATTGCTGAAACGTGCGAATTGCCCTCGATGTGCACGTCTTCGAGTCCAAGGCTCTCCAAACTTTGGGCCAGAATCTCAGAGCGGCCTCGATCGCCCGTTTTCAATCCCGCAGCAAAGACCTCGTCTTCAAGCTCTCGCATCGTGCGAGTCGAGACTGCGGAGGATGAAATATCTCCTAGTCCAGGACTCAGCGCATTTTCCGAAAAGTAGGTGCCGCGACATTTAAGCTCACCGGTTGTGATACACACGAGCGGAAAGAGGCCGACCCAAATGAGACCAGCGAGAAAAAGCACAACGCCGAGCGGCCCCGTGCGTTGGAGAACTGCGCTTGCTATGCGATGTTGCAAGGGAGGCCGCTCGACCTTTTCTGGTGCTGGTGTCTTCTTTGATGCATCTTCGCTTCCCTCGCTAGTTGTGCTCGGGTTGGTGCTCGCGTCATGGTCTTTGACGTCACCTGTGCTTGCGTCGCTTGCTTCCTCCGCCTTGGTGCCTCGTCGTCGCAGACCCTCGGACTCTGCCATGGCGGCGAAGGTCTTGTCCGATGAGCTGTGCGCCGCGGCCTCACGCCGGACGTCCACGCGCCAAAACCAAGTTTTCTTTTGCGCTACGTCGCGTCCTCTTCTTTGCAGCGCCCGAGACAAGGGCACGAGTGGCGCGACGCGACTCTCGGCTGGACGTTGACCTTTGAATGTTGTTATTTTGCGATTTGATTTGATCAACTTTGATCTTTCTGTGTTTTTGGTGCAACGCCATCATGCCTTTGGGTCTCTCTTGCCTTCAAACAAACAAACAAACAAACAAACAAACAAACAAACAAACAAACAAACAAACAAACAAACAAACAAACAAACACGAAAGGGAACGAACGACCTTAACATTTTGCACATTGCTTTTCATATTCAATAGTACGGGGACCGTCGCGAAGACGAAAGTAATTGCCAATTTTGTAATCAGGAGAAAAGAGGCCTGGTCACTTTCTTAGTGATGCTTTTCGCACCATTCGCAAGATGGCTTGCCCTCATCATGGCAAGAACAGCAGCAGCCAAGATCAACCTCGAGAACGGGAACGATGGCCGTCGTTTCGGCGCTGTCACTCCCATCCTCGATAATTTCAAAGTCATCGGCCTTGCTCTTTTTGGACTTTTTGCTCTTCTTGTCCTTTTTACTCTTCTTCTTGCTCTTCTTGTCTTTTTTGGTGTCCGTGTCATCCGTGGCGGAGGTTGACTCTGCCTCTGGGACTTCACGTAAATAGGGTTCAACCGCAACGTAAGCTTTGGCTTCTGCGCAAGCCGTCAGAAATGCCTCACTGACGACAGGAACATTGAATTTGACAGCCTTGCGCACCTTTTGGGACCGCCGACGGACTGCACGCTCCGAGGCAACAAGAGCAAAGACCCGCTTGTGGAGAATTCCACTCATCTTGCCGCCAGCATCCTCGATCAGAGTTCGAAGCTCGTCAAAACCAAGTGCCTTGGTGGCATCGTCGCCCTCGGTGCCCTGTGCGTTGTCTGCGGCGCCATCCTCGTTGTCATCATCGCCGTCTTCCTTGTTGCTCCGGACCGAGATGCCAAACACCTTTCCTCGAAAGTATTTACGCTTCTTCTCCAGCGGAAGCGGGGCCTCCTTTTTGATTTTCCTCGCCGGATCATCGGCCTTCTCGCCGCGCTCGATTCTGCGACGCCTCTTTCGCTCCCTGCGAGATTCTTTCACCTCATCTGCGCCCTCGGCGTCGCCAGAGCCACCCGTGGACCCGGACGTCGTGGTCTCGTTCTGCCGTTCGTTTCCATCTTCGTCCTCGTCGTCGGACCCAAACACGACGTGCTGCCGCTCCACCTTGGGCTTGCGCTTGCCGCCCTTGCGCTTCCGCTTCGCGTCCGTGCTCGACATCTTTCTCCCCGCGCCCTCGCGCGCTCTCGTCTTGGCTTTTTGCTCCTCTTGGTCTGCCGAGAACAGCCACCAGTGAGTGGTATAGTACGTAGTGGCGCAACTACGTACGCTACTACGCCTGCAATAACATAGTCCCAACCTCCGTCGCTTCGACGCCCTGCCGACGCCACGCGACGCGGGCGTGCTCGCGAAAGCAGACGCGCCTCGCGGATCGCTGTCGAGCGGTGGCGGGAGGGCGCCCTGCCGTCCCAGCCTCGCTCGAGCTCGCCGCGCTGGCTGGCTGGCTGTCTCGGGCCCGCCGCGAGGACTCGGTCTCGCGCACTACTTCTTGCGGTGCCTGAGCACAGCGGCCCTACGTGTACCGCTTTTTAGTACACCATCAACAGTACCACCGCCGCAAAGAGTCGAGTCTCCATCATTGTCCTGACAATCGCCTTCTTCGTGACGACCATTGGCACGTCGCGCCGCCCTTTATGGGTCACCTGGCTGATGGCCGATCTCGGGTAGGGCGCACTGTTCGTGACAACGTGCGAGTCTTCGTCTGCACCGCGTCCATGGCGTTTGCCCGGAGACCCTGTCTCGTGGCCGGCCGAAGACGACAAGCGATGCGGAGACGGCTTGTCAAAGTGACAGGCAGGAACATGGAGACCGCCTCTCCGAGCTGAGGCAGAGAAGAACAGCCGCTTCGGAACGAGGTCGCGAGATTCCGGGCCAAGATGGTCTCGGCTTGGCTGGTGCGCCTCGAGTCGGCGGCAGAACTCGATTGAGACTCCGCGACTTTCCTAGAACAGAGACCTTGTGCTAGAGCCTCTCGAGACGCGACGCGACGCGACGCGACAGGTCGAGAGAGGAGACCAGGAGGGGAGGAGAGCAGGAGAAGATGCCTGGGGACCAAAAGGCCAAGGAAGGCTGGGTCACGACGGGAGAAAAGGGTGACTTCAAGCGCGCAGAGAGCGTCTTTCGCAACTGGATCAAGGCCGATGGATCGACAGAGTTCCCCGTGGAAAAGGACCGCTATGTCGTGTACATTTCCTACGCATGCCCCTGGGCTTCGCGCGTCTACGCCGCCATCAACCTGCTCGGTCTTCGCGACGTGTTTGAGATCATCCCTGTGGAAGACGTCTTTCAGCGGACGCGCCCTGACGACCCGGACGACGAACACAAGGGCTGGGTCTTTTCGGAACGCAGGCCAGACACTCTTCTCGGCACGTCGACCATCCGGGAGATCTACGAGCTCCAGGACCCGGACGTAGAAACGCGTTACACGGTCCCCATCGTTTTCGACAAGAAGCAAGAGCGTATTGTCAGCAACGAGAGTGCGGACATTTTGCGCATGATCAACAGCGAGTTTGGCTCTCTCCGTGACAAAGATTCGAGCCCGTTCGCAGAGCTCGACTTGTACCCGGAAGACTTGCGCGATGCCATTGATGAAGTCAACGCTTGGGTTTACCCGCAGCTCAACAATGGTGTGTATCGCTGCGGCTTTGCCGTCAAGCAAGAGGCCTACGATGAGGCTGTCAGCGACGTTTGGGACGCCCTGGACAAGGCTGAGGCCATTCTCGCTCGCCAGCGCTACATGACGGGCGACCGCTTCACCGAGGCCGATTTGCGTCTTTTTGTGACGTGCATTCGCTACGACGAAATCTACGCTGAGCATTTCAAGTGCACGCGCAGGATTGCAGACACGTGTCCGAATCTTTGGGGGTTCACGCGCGAGATTTATCAAATGCCCGGCATCAAGGAGACTGTTGTGCTCGATGCCTGCTCGAATCATTATCGCAAGAGCCATCCAACGATCAACCCGCATGGTATCATTCCCATTTCTTACTTTCGCATCAAGTCCTCCAAGAAGTTTCCAGAGTGCGCCTACGAGGCCTTTTCTGAGCCGCATGGTCGCGCCAAGGCCGGTCGTGCGAGCAAGTCGGGCTTCCGCGCCATGTTCTCCTCTTCACAATAACTGGGCAAATTCTTTGCAGCTTGCCTGACTGTTTCATAATTGCGCAAGGATTACCTCCCAAGCGTAACGATTCAGCCAGCCTACGCCCCCTTACGCGGGGCTCTCGTCTTCTTGCTTGTTTTGCCCCAAAACATGCGGACTCTATGGGTTGTCCCGCCGCCCTCTGAACCTATACGCTCATCCCCTGCGATACGATATCAGATGTAAGGTATCGTGGCTTGGAAGGGAGCTCCGGAGAGTTATTTAAATTCGGTTTGCCAGACACCCGACGTCTACTACGATGCTGACAAGCTCGTGCGCGACGATAACGTTGATAATCAAGCTGCCGTCGGGTGGGTTCGGTGCTCTTGGGTGTGCTACAAATTGAATTGCACGCAGTCTAAAGGAGGTCCTCATCACACGAGGTTAGTTCTCAAGAAAATGCCTCTTCTGCGCGGGACCTAGGCCTAGATTGCCTCATTCTAAAACATGATAACAGAACAAGAAAAGCGGAAACAATATAACTTGCTTGGGTAAGTAGGAAAGGTTGTAATTGACAAGACCGCGCAGAGTGTCTTCGCTGGGACGGCGTTGGTGGTAGTGGTTACCTCAGCCCCCAAAGAGCGCCACATTCTCGATGACAAAGCTTTGAATAAACTTGCGAAAAATTTGCAGATCCTCACTCTGCGTGCTTGGATCAGCATCCAAGGCAGCCCCAGCGGCCTGCAAGGAAGCGGCGCTGCTACTCTCAGCCGAGACCTTGACTGGCGCATTGAGCGAAATAAGAATATCTGTCGTGTACTTGGGGAGCCGAATGTTGCAGAGAAAGACGCGAATGGTGTTTTTGGCGCTTTCCCTGAACTTTGCGACCACTTGCGTTCCAATGACCACGTTGCTAGCTGCTGCAGGATCGGCAACCTTATCCAAGCAGGGAACCGTGGTTGCAGGCACGCCGACTTCCGAGTATTCAATGACTGTTGCCTCGGATCCATTGGCGCCGGCGAGGTCCTCGAAAAAGTACTTGCCTGCCGTCTCGTTGCTTTCTGACGCAGTCAGCTCCAGCACCTCGACGATGATCGACCTGTCTGTATTCTGGTCTGCAAAGACCTCCTGGTGGTCCGGGACTTCGCGCACGTTGCTCACGTCTGCGAACGCGGCGGGCAGTGACGCGGTCATGGCCCCACCGAAGAGCTCGCGCTTCGCGAAGATGAGGCCATCTTCACCCTGCGTCTCGGACTCTTTCGCTGCTGAGGCGGTGGGCGCGGCGCCCGCCGCTGCCTCTTGTGCCATGGTCCTTGCGCCGCGCAAAGCAAGTGCCTGATCTATGAAATAGAGGCAGACTCACGTGCGAGGGTTCAACTTTGTTGTGATTGTGACCAATGAATAGACGCTAAGAAGGCCTCTCTCGGGCGGCTTGGCTGCCATGGCTGCCATGGCTGGCTGGCTGACTGGCTGGTGATTGACTTGCTAAAGGGATGCTCGGCATGGGCGCAGAAGAAAAGACTCGGCGCCATTTGGGGAAACCGAAATAGAGAGATATACTTCTTCGCTTGCCAGCAACCAGCAGCGTATTCCTCCCCTTCTTCACATGACGGTGTATGTCTACGAAAATCGAGACATTTATATCGAGCAGCATCAAAGGTGGCAAATCAAAATGTGACGGAACGGCATTGCACGCACGACAGGATCGTCGCTAGCACGTATACTACATTTGTTCCTGAGCAGAGTTTTTTTTTTCGCTGCAAATAATGACATTTTCTCTATGTCGAGAATTTCGTCGCACGACATTCTCGAGCCTCATGCTCGGCGATTGCGCGGTGGATAGACCAGATTTTCTTCGATCACCAGCACTGGTGAAGTGCGAGATCTTCGGGTGAAATAGCGCGTAGCAGACGGGGCGACCGTTCAATCTGCGAAGAGAGACGTCAGTTAGCTCGTAGCTAGGCCTACTTGATCGTTTATTCTTTTCTTTCTCTTTTTCTTCTTTTTTTGGAGGGGGGAGGGCTGGGGAAAGTAGGGTGGAAGTAGGCAAATGATGAAATACTTTTTTGAACAAATGATGAAATACTTTTTTGAAACAAGCGGCAACTGGGAGGTCAGTTTTGATATGCTTCCGAGAGATGCATCTTGGCCACGATCTTTTCGCGGCTGCTTTATGAAGAAAGTACTTGCTTTTCTAATCGAAGGATCCCATCACTGCTTTCCGACGACGGTGAAGCTGCAGTTGTTTGACTCGAATGTCGATTCCAAACTCAACTAGAAGTATCGACGCAAGCGTTGCATAGCGCGTGGCGCGATCCCTCTTCCAAATATCTTAGCTCACATCGGGCCGATTACGGCCAAGATACACCATGTGGAAGAGGCACACGCGCTCATCTGCCCATGGCTATGCTCGTGGAAGATAAAAGCGTTACATTTCGATCCATTCTTTGCATCTTGCATCGCCTGGTGTAAACGTCAGCGCCGTACGAGACCTCTTCTCCGCGATGTGGCGGTCGTCGAACCTCATGGCACAACAGAGATGGACTCCGTATCAGTCTTCCGAATGTACGAAGCGAGAGAAGATGCAGGCGCTGACGCAGTCGTAGTGCAGCACCGTTCGCTGCGTCTGCAGCACGGGCGACCGCCGCCTTCGACGAAACTACCGAATCTTGCAGCTCAAGAAGCCTTCACACTGCCTGTGGTGGTGAGTCGATCAGGATCCATTCTTCTGTTCTCAAAATGCAGGACTGAAGACTAAGATCGCATCTTGCGTTGCATCTTCGAACGGCGCCGAGCTCATAAGCCTCGCTCGCCAGAGCTCCGCTATCGCATCTTTGCGCTGCGCTACGCTGGCGATCCTTGCTAGGCCGATGCAACAAAACGCGACAAGATCCTACGATCGACGAGTCGAACGAGTTGCTCGCTCGATCGACGATAATCAATTGATCGCTCGCAGTGGTCGCCGTCGATCTACGAGCAGCACGAACCTCCCGCGCATCTACCCTTTGGCAATTCTACCGTACCAGACCCCGCGTCATTCCCTAGCACATAACCCACCCTATTTCCGTGGTCTTGTACGTCGTCGAATCTAGACCCGCGAGTCCACTCCCCGCGCAAGCAGGCGCGGGGGGCACGCAGCACGTCTCCGCCTATTCTCTCACCCGTGCTCCCACCCGCCCTCCCGCCTTCTCCCCTCCGCCCCCGCCGCGCGGCAGGGGGACATACC
>KN805384.1:0-37141 GCA_000818945.1 Schizochytrium sp. CCTCC M209059 | reverse complement strand
CGCGGCAGCGGCCTCGCGCGCCCGGCCCTGCCGGCCTGCATGCCTGCCTCCCTGCCCGCCTGCCTGCCTCCCTCCGTCCCTCGCGCGCGGCGGCGGCGGCAGCGCGGGCGGCCGGGCCGCGGCAGTAGTAATAAGCAGGCGCGGCGGCACTGCAAGCGGCGCTGCAGCAGACAGCAAAAAGGAGAAGAAGAAGAAGCAGCAGCAGCAGCAGCAGCACAAGCCCGCCGAGACCATGCTCGCGCTCGCCTCCGCCGCCGCCCGCAGGTACGTGCCCGGCAGGAGCCGCGCCCCGCCCGCGTTCGCCCGCCCTCGCTCCACGGGGCGGGGCGAGTCCGGGATGAGATGGGATGAGATGAGCTGAGACGAGACGAAATGAGATGAGATGAGATGAGATGAGCGAGGGTGAGCTGGCAGACGCCTGCCGCGTCGCGCGCCCGCGTGCTCGGGCAGCAGCAGGGAGGAGAAAGAGCGGAGTGCAGCAGGCAGGAGGAAAAGGAGGAAGGTGACAAGGACGACGCGCGCGAGGGAAGCGGGCTTTCGTCTGCGTGGACAGTGACGTCTGTGAGTGTGTGTTGGTCCGCGAATGGCTGGGGACGCTTCGGTTTCATCCCGAGGCGAAGCGCTGGAGGTCTCCGCGTGCGACCAGCCATGCTAATGTAACCTGGCTGCAACGAGCCTGCAACCTCGGTGTGCTCGTTATATTACCGTCCTCTTTTGTCCCAATTCGAAACGTCGCTGGATCCGGGGTGTACTTGAAACGAGAAAAAAATCCACTAACGCTTCACGAACTTGTTCGTGCCGAACCTGTTATTCATCGTCGCGTGTGCTCATACAAATGCGCCTTTGCACAGGACGGCCCTCCGCAACACCCAGTCGCGTTCGCTCGTGACGGCCACCAAGCCTAAGCTTGGCGGCGGCCACGACGAGCACCGCGTGTTCCACCCCCCCTTCAACAAGGCTGTCGTCGGCACCATCGTCTTCGGCGTCACCTTCCTCGGCATTGCCATCCCGATCGGCAGCGCCATCTACCAGAACAAGAAGCACGGCTTTACCAAGTAAATGTCATGCCAATTTGGCGTTCTAGCCAGATGAACGAGCGGCAGTTGATCGATTGATCGAGCGACCCGTTTTGTTTATACCTTTGTCAAGGTTTGTTTCTGGTTCTTCTCTCCCGTCGTCTCGGCGGGAAAGTACATGCGTACATAAACACCCATAATGATTTCCGCCGATCTCATTGATGTTCTCCCGACTTGATCATCGCTTGTCCATGTGATTTGTTGAAGATCTTACTTGCCAACCCAAACGAAATTTGGGAAAAAATAATAATAAAAAAGGATGAAAAAGAGGGCTGACAAGGTGTGTCCGTTGAGCCTATCCTTGGCGGGACCCCTCGGAGCCCGGGCAGAATAAATGCATAGGAGAAAAGAGGAAGTCCAAGTACGAGTGGGAGTGGGAGCCCCCAGCTCGGCAAAGACTCCACGAGCTAGCTGGGAGGAAACAGTACGCGATGTTGCCCGTCATCGGCGCGCGGCACGCTTCCGGCCACGGCAGCGCATCGCCAACAAGCTCAAACAATCCAGGGCTTGCAACAAAAGGCTTCGACATATTGAAACGCGGGGCCGCAAAGTCCCGATGGCAGGCAAGTGTTGACCATGATTCGGGCCATGGAGCGCAAAATGCCAAGACCAACTTCTTGCACCACGTAGAATCCGATTCAGACTTTCTCCAACAACATGACCGGAGGGACTTTGGCGCATACTTGGCACAATATAATGACAGTGATGCGGACCTACGTGAACTGCACTCGCCAGAAGTCGCCGAAAACGTAGACGACGGTCCTGATCCTAGTCCCGAATTGCGCGATGAACTTATGCGCATCGCAACCCGCGTTCAGGAATTGACTACGCACTTTGCTGAGCTCACACAAAACATGGACGGACGAAACGCACAACTCGGTCGAATCCTTTGCAAGATTCGAGCACGATACGTAAATAGCTTTGAGCACCTGCTTTCCACCACATCCAAGATGCACGCGGCAAAGGATCTAAAGCTTCAACGTCGCGCCGCCAATCTCAAACGTAGAGAACGCGATCTTCGCATGCAGGTCATGACGCTGGAAAGCGATCATCGCGTTCTCCGGGCCCAGACCAACGCTACTGATCTCGTTGTTCGCACTCAACGAGAGCGAATCGAGGAACTTGAGGAGGAAGTCGCCCATTTACGAGCCCTTCTTCGCGGCGAATCCGACGACTTGCTCGCCCGCGTCAAAACGCCTCGAAAGCAGAAAGCCATCCACGAAATAGATCACGCTGCGAATCATCATCTTCGTACTGGTCGCAGCAGCAGCAGCAGCAGCAACGACAAGACAGGCGAGTACGAACGAGAGGAAGAGGAGCGGGAAGGGGTCGACACCAGACCCGACATTGTCGAATTGGCCTTGGAGGCTCCCCTTCAGGCTCTCGACACGCTTGTCAACAACTTTGAAGATCAAGGCCAAGCAAAACAACTTATCTTGAGCAATATGGAAATGCTTTTGCAGGTGGCTGAAAACGAGGCAAAACGCAACAAGGCGAACGACGCGAAGTTCATGGTCGCCAAGCTTCGCGGCGATGATGTAGCCCTTGTGGAGATGCAAGACAAGGGCACCATGACGACCGCAAAACCATCCGCATCAGACAGTGATACCCAAGACATCATTCCCGTCAGTCAAAAGGTTTATCACAAAACACTCTGGTGGCGAGCATTCAATCTCGCGCGTTGTCCGCGATGTAAAGTCGAAGTGCAAAAGGAAGTCACAGCCACAGAGCTTGCTGAAATGGAAGCACTCAAAGCAGAAGCTAGTGTCCGTCTTGAAGCAGCAGCAGCAGCAAAGGAAGCAGCGGCTGCAAAGGTTTCTGAAAAGGAAAGGAGGGCACTGGTACAACAAGAGGAAGATGGACACAAGACGAGTCGCGCAAGAGCTGCACACACCTCATCTGAGTCCTCGCGACATGAAAAGGATGCCGCGAGTCGGTCCAAGAACGGGCGCACACCGCCATCTTTGGCCGAGACCGAGACTACTGCACTCGAGCAGGATGGTTCCAAAGCTCATGAAAATTCGCAGCAAAGTGCTGCAGATTCGCAGACAGATAGGGCTGGCAGCGGTCTTGACGTGCCACGCTTGCCGACCGACATAATGATCCGCGTCATGAATTCCAACAAGAACGGATTTGAGATGCCCTCCGAGCTATCCACTTTTCTTGTGAATCTGCCTCCGAGCGCCATGGATGCAGCCCCGCCGACTCTAGAATGGGTTCTTGAGAGGATACAGACACTGTACGATGACAAGCTCGAGGCCGATCAGAGCGACGCAAGCGACGGCTTAGCTCTGCAGACCCTAGGAGCTTTTACCATTGAGCAGTTTCTCTATCGTCACGGGGTACGACGCGTCGCTGAGCTTCGACTCTTTGAGCTCTTGCAGGCGGTGCGCGCACACATGAAAAAGCACACGCGTGTCAAACTTTTTGCACGTTTTCTTGATGCGTACCATTACAAGCACAATGAGACGGATCAGCGCATCTGCAACAATCACATTCTCCAGGTCTTCCTTCAAATTCGCCAGTGGTTGCTACGCCCGAGCATTGCACAAGAGCAACACAATGCTGTACTTTGCAGCAGCAGTTCGCAAAACCCACACAATGGAGACCTCTCGCTGGATGATGCTGCCACCGAGGTCGACTGCACGATTCCAAGCGTCTCTATTGCAGACCACGCGCTTGCGAGTGATGTGATCGAATTCGAAAACCGAACATACGTTCCGCTAGATCGAGCAGTCAATTTTATACGAGCTCTCTATGGTACTTTTTTGCCTTCACGCAAAGTGAACATGTACTGCCGCGCAGTCGAAAAGATGGCGGCCGTGCACTCCGAGTACACCAATGTTAAAGGTGTACGTGTGGTCGAGATCCGCGTTCCAAAGGGCGTGGCCAAGGGCGATCGAACCACTGTGCGCATGCACATGCGAAATGCTCTATTGCACCACGATCGAAGTGAAGGTGGTAGGTCTCCTGGGGACCGCACCCACCGCATCGACAAGGTCGTGGTAGATATCGACCGCGCTCTCGAGAGCCTTGTCAAAGTCTTGCTCGCGCGAGAGCATCACATCAACGAAAAGTTGCGAACGCTCTTTATTCGTGGGGATACCGATGGCGACGGTGTCTTATCATTTCACGAGTTCACGCGGATCCTGCAAACGGCCAACAGCAGCTTGTCAAGCCGTAAGGTGCTGCGCATTTTCCGAGAAGCGTGCACGGCAACCAAGTTCGAAAGCGTCTCGGGGTCACATTCCGTCTCTTCAGGTCTCGCGCTCTCACCCGAAGTCTTTCAGCGCGTCTGTCGAGCCTACGATGTCATTTCTTTGGTGGACTTCGCCGCCGTGCTCTCTGCACTCCGGGCTGCACAAGCGCCGCAGTCCCCTCCCTAAACGCTCCCGGGTCCTCTAATTTTTGCGCTACGCACGCAATGCTGCGAAGTTCGTGCGATGACCTTGTGAACAGGACACAGCGGCATGCCGAAAGAAGATAAGAATGCTCCAAACAGACAATCGGCCGCCGGCCGTCCTCGTGCGCGACGACCCCGTGGCTGCGCTCGCTTGCGCGCGAGTCCAGGCACCGTTGACGCTCCCGGGCCCTCCTGCTTTCTTCTGCGAGCGGCCTTGCTCCGCTGCCGGCGCAGGCAGACGCGAGAGCGTAGTCCTACTGCAAGGTGGCTGCTACCTCCTTACTTATCAAAAAAGCGTCGCTCCTCATCCTCGACAGCGACTCTGGCGCCAGCAGCACAATCTCGTGCAGCAGACACAGAACCTAAAGCATCAGTACCACGTCACCAACAATACTCGGCTAGCTGGAAAGCTAAGTACAGCGAAGGACACTCACGTTCCGACGGGTCAAGCAGGTCTCTCTCCTCGCTCACTTTCCCTCTCCCTCTTCCGCTCTCTATTTGCGGCTAGCGAACTTGCGCATTGGAAAAGGGAAGAGGATAGTCTGCGCAGCAGCTCTTGCTGCGACACCAAGGTGACCACCATACCTAGCGCAGCAAGTGCCGGAAGCGGCAAGCGGGGCTTTGTCAGCATCAGCGGCAGCAGTGCCGAAACAATGAGTCAACTCGATGATCTCATTGTCGCGGCGCGGCCGCTGCCAGGCATTGTCGCGCCCTCGCAGCCGTCGTTCAGTCCATGCCGCAAATATTTGGCCTTTCTGTGCCCGGACGCGAGCGACAACCTTCTCAACCGCCAGCTTTATTGCCTCGAGCTTGATCAAGAGGGCAATGCGCAGGGCTCGGCGTTCAAGCTCTGGGATCCAGCGGCAAGCTCTGAGGAAAGCAACACGGAGGAAACGCTCTCGCTCGAGGACAAACTCCGGCGTGAGCGCTCTCGTCAAATGTCTGTTGGCATTACGCAGTATGCCTGGTCCTCGTCGCCCTCGCTGACGTCGAGAATGCTCATCCCGCTCAACGGGAACATCTTCATGAAGGAAATGCAGCCCAACGCCGCGGTACCGCCGCGCAAGGTATTCGACAAGGTCACTTCTACGGCCCCGGGTGATGACGCCCGAGGAGGCGCGCTCGACCCACACATGTCTCCAGACGGCCGCATGGTAGCTTTCGTGCGCGACGCGGAGCTTTATGTACTCGAGGTCGATGCCGACGGACCGACACCGCAACGCCTCACGTATGGATCGCGCGGCAATGGCAAGACGAGCGGTCTGGCTGACTTTATCGCACAGGAGGAAATGGACCGGTACCATGGTTTTTGGTGGTCACACGATAGCCAGCACATTGCCTTTGAGCTGGTCGATGAGTCGCACATTCCGGAATACCGCATCATGCATCAAGGCAAGGAAGAGGTTGGCGACAGCGCGCAAGAAGACCATCGTTATCCTTTTGCAGGCAAAGCGAACCCACACGTCCGCCTCGGTGTTGTATCGGTGGCGGCGGCTGGCAACGGGCAGCGGCCCAGCGTTCGTTGGCTCGACATTAGCTTAAAAGAGGGATCCGGTGACAACGACATGTACTTGGCTCGCGTTGATTGGCTCCCGGATGGTTCGCTCTCTGCCCAGCTCGAGAATCGCGAGCAGTCGGAGCTTCTCCTCGTAAGATATGATATCAACTCTGGCCAGCGCACTTTGCTCAAGCGTGAGACCTCTGACGTCTGGATCAATCTGCACGACCTCTTTGTCTCATTTGACTCAATGCGCGGCGAGCAAATTTTGGGTCTGAGCGATGGCAAGGACAGCGCTGGTGCGGATGCTTCGGGCGACGTTGCAATGCAAGGTGGCGACGACGCGGATGCCGCGGCATGGCAGGGTCAGCAACCGTGCGGATTCTTTTTTATCTGGGGCTCGGAAAGCGAAACACGCTTCATGAAGCTGTATCTGTACTTTTACTCGTCGCATACAGGCGAGGTACAGCTCGTCCGTAAGCTCTGCGACGATGGACCATGGATGGTGACGTCCCTGGTCCAGGTTGATCTGGAGCGCGGCCTGTTGTACTATGCTGCGACAAGAGACAGCGTGCTGGAGCGCCATGTGTACTGCGTATCGCTGTGGTCTTCGACGGAAGCGGCGACGGAAGGACGCGCGCTCACGAAATCCTTTGCCGGGATGAATAGCATGGTTATGGATGCTGACGGAGACCTGGCTGTCTTGACGCATCATAGCATCTTGACACCGCCAACAACACAGCTTCTTCGTATTTCTGGTGACAATTGCGAACGTGATATTTCCCAGATTTACACTCTGCACGCTGGCAAGGAAAGCTCGCTCGTGCGTGACGAGCTCGAGCGCCTGCAACCTCTTCTCGTTACCCCTGAGCTGATTGAGTTCCCCGCGCCATCGGACGGACCTTTGTTGCACGGTGTCTTGTATCGCCCTGACCCGGAACAGCATGGCGATGGGCCTTTCCCCACGATTGTGGCGGTCTATGGCGGGCCTCACGTACAACGCGTGACAAATGGATGGGATGTGACCGTGGACATGCGTGCCCAGCGTCTGGTGAATGCCGGGTACGCTGTTCTAAAGGTAGACAATCGCGGAAGCTCAGGTCGCGGCCTCGACTTTGAAGGGGCGATTAAGCACCGCATGGGCACGGTCGAGGTGGACGACCAGGTGGAGGGAGTTCTCTTTTTGGAGCGCAAGGGTATTGCGGACCGTTCACGTGTGGGTATGTACGGTTGGAGCTACGGTGGCTATATGTCGGCCATGTGCCTGTTGAAGAGGCCAGATGTATTCCATGTTGCCATTGCTGGCGCGCCTGTCACCCATTGGGATGGATATGATACGCATTATACGGAGCGTTACATGGGCACCCCGCTGACCAACCCTCGGGGCTACGAGGAGGGGGCTGTAATGTCCCACGTTCGCAACCTCCAGGGCAAGCTTATGCTCGTGCATGGACTTATCGACGAAAATGTTCACTTTCGACACACGGCGCGCCTTATCAACGCGCTTATTGCAGAGGCTAAACCGTATGATCTCTTGCTATTCCCGGACGAGCGCCACTCGCCTCGTCGTCTGCAGGACCGCATCTACATGGAAAAGCGCATGAAGGAGTACTTTGATGAGCATCTGGGTTCAGAGAGTGGCTCTGTGGCGGCGGTCAAGAAGAAGAGGACTTAAGAGAGTCGGACGACATTTATTGGCGTAGTATCCTTGTGCTCAGGAGCGACCGGCCGACTCCTACTCGAATGAGCCCGGCAAGGGGTTAGATAAGAAAAGAAAAAAAAACACACGGAAAATTCTTTAAAACTAAAAGAAGACGAAGTTCGCGCGCCGTCACAGGATGGGAGGAGAATGTTCTTTGGACAATTATTTTTGCCCCTTCCCTGAGAAGTGAATCTTTTTGTACTTTCCTAAAATGTCCGGCAAGCGAACGGAGAAGCCGAATTGCAAGGAGCTTGCAAGAAGCAAACACAAAGATGGAAGAATATATTTTGTCGAAGTGAGGCCAGAGTGGAAAATGGTACAGCTGCAGCCGAGCGAGCGAACTAAACGCGCGCGACAAAGCCAGCCTCTTGCTCAAAGTGCGCCACGTGGGGCTCAAACGACATTGAGTTGCTCCGCTTGTTAATCATGGGCTGCTCGAGCGAGTTTGAGGTCTTGGCGCGGCGTCCAGAAGCCGAGGCACCATCGCCGTTGAGCGAAGATCCCTCCTCGTTGGATCCGATGGGCGAGTCGAACGAGTTGTACAGCTCCTGATCGTCATCGTCGTCGTCGTCGTCGTCATCGGCGTAGAGACCTCCGCCAATGCCATCCTTGAAGCCCTTGTCGTGCGTGCGGTTCCGGCGGCGGCGGCGCACGTAGACGGCAAGGATAAGGGCGGCGATTACGAGCGCAAGGAGTCCGTAGAGTCCGGAAAGGGACCTATCGTTGGTGTCCTCATCGGCGGCAGGGGCCGAGGCACGCTCGTCATCGGCAATTTCCGTGGGCTTGGCCGTAGGTTGGGCCGTGGGCTTGGCGGTCGGACGCACGGTAGGCGTGCCCGTGGTGGGCGAGGCTGTCGGAGAGTTCGAGTTGGAAAGAAGACCAAGAGCGGCTTCCGTCGTTGTCACGACGAAAATTTGGGCCTCGTCGTAGGTGGACTTGCAGTTGGCAAGCTTGACGTACGAGCCATTGACAATGCCCTGGAGCATCTTGAAGTTGTCTTTGTCGCAAGTTGTTTCGCAGCCAACGTGGTTCGAGTTAGGACGGCAGATGTCGGCAGCGGCTGGATCGCAGCTGGCCACCGTAAGGCAGAGATCTTTGGAGCTAATGTCACCATCGGTGGACGTGATGTCCTTGCCCATGACAATCTTGACGACGGGTTCGTCGTTGCTGTTGATCGATTTTCGAACAAAGGTAAACATCTGCTTCCCTTTGGTGTTCATGTCGGCAAGCTGGACGTAACCAAACTTGTCAATGGGGTTGTGCTGGAGACGCTTGACTTTCTTCTTGGATTGCATAAAGAGATCGGAATCACCCTCGCTGTCGAGTGCGAGCCCGAGCCTGTAGTTGGAGTCATGGTTCCAGATCATCTTGTACTGATCGAGATTCTCCCTAAAGTAGTTTTTGGTGAGACTCTTGAGCTGGAGCTTGTCGTTCTTGCTGGGAGCGCTATTTCCCAAAGAGATGCCAAGACCAAGGAGAAGACCATTGTTGTAGGTATCCCTGTAAGAGCTGCGCAGGAGAACGACCTTTTCGGAAAAGTCGTTCTGGTTGTCGCCAGCAGTGGTCGGTGGCGAGGTACTGGTGGGTGGGGGCGTGGACGAGGGTGCACCCGTGGGCGACGGAGTAGGAGCTACAAAGTCTACGAACTTGAGCCGAGAGTTGTTGCTCGAGCAGTCGCCCATGTACACGTGTCGGGTGTTGTCGATGGAAAGACACTGAGTGACGCCCGAGACGTTGTACGAGAATTTGTACGGCCCGGCAAGATCCGAGGGAAGAGTGTTGCCGACCAGGCCAAGCTCAAGGGCTTCGCCCTCGATATGGTTGATCGTCATATTCCAGATATTGATTGTGCTGCCCTGAACGAGATCGAGGCCGCCATCTGTGTAGTTGTGCTCAATCTCGACGTATTCGACTATGGTGTCGTTATCGTAGGGTCCATAAAAGTAGACGCGCCATCCGTACTCGTTGTCGACAAGGGCGCGTTTTTCAGCGTCATTAAGGTCGCTGGTTTCGATATCGCTTGCGAACACGTGGGTGTTGGACTTCTCATCAAGCACGGTCGTCGAGGCGTAGAGGCAGGGTCCAAACGAGGTGTCCTCAAGGCCGCCGCCATCCTCCCTGCAAATGTACGTGAAGCGAATGGGTAACTCGAGGAAGAAGTCAGACGAGTATTCGCCCCCATACGCGTCGTCGCTTTCAGCCGCGCCGACGGCGCCCGGCGCGATCGCCGCCGCCGCTGCTACGGCGGCCAGCGCCGCGACCGCCTTTCGCAGGCCCATGGCGCACGGTCAAGCACCAGGCGATCGCTCGCTCAATCGCTCGCTCTCTCGCTCCGTCGAGTCTTCAACCTCCTCCGCCGAGAGGGGCCGCGAGGCGAAGGCGAAGGCGACGCCGCCGCCGACGGCAGGGGCCTTGCGCGGCGCGGGGTCCACGTCGCGTTGCGTCGCGTCGCGTTGCGTCGCGTCGTCGCGGGGGTCGAAGGCGCTTTGCTTGCCTTGCCTCTTCGCCTCCTTCAGTCGATTTGAATTGAATTCGAAAGAAAAGAAAAGAAAAGAAAAGAAAAGAAAAAGAATAAGATGCTGCTCCCTCTCTCTCTCTCTGCGCTTCTTTCTCCTCCTTGGCCTCGCAACGTGACTCACGACCGACCGGCACGGATGGACCGCGCGAACGGAGACAGACGCCCAGGGGAGGAGGAGGGGTTGGGGCACCGGAGGAGCAGACGAGCAAGCGGAGAGCGCGGGGGCGAACGGGGTCTGGACGCGGGCCGGCACGGCGAGCGCGGCGAGCGAGGTCACACGAGCGATCGATCGAGGACTCGCTCCTTTCTTTCTTTCTTTCTTTCTTTCTTTCTTTCTTTCTTTCTTTCTTTCTTTCGTTGCTTTAAATTGTTTGATTTCTTTATTTTTTTTGGCGACGGAGGCTTCGTCTTGAGGCGGCTGCGAGCTGGCTGGAGCCGGGAAGCTGGAGGCCCGTCAGGTCGGATGGCTGGCTGATCATGGCCTCGAGTCAGAAGACGGTCGGTCCCACGCGCCACGAGCGCAGCACAGCGCACCGAGGCGAAGCGAGAGACTGGTCAGCCGGGAGGCGCAACCGAATGGAACAAAGAGAACGCCCTCGAAAAAAAAGAAAAGAAAAAAGAGTATAAAAAGGTAAAAAAACCAAAAAGAGAGAATGGAAAAGGAAGAAGAATCGTTTCCGCCTCCATTTTTGAACTTTAGCAAGTCAAGCCAAGCCAAGCCAAGCCCAGCCACCACAGGCCGACTGCGCACAAGTCGGCCAAACCCTCCCCTGCAAGTCGGATTCCGCGCGACGCAAGTCGGCTATAGGGCGTTCGCGCGTGAAGCCGGCCCGCCGCGCACGCGCGCCCTGGGCGTCCGTCTTTCTCCCTTCCTCCCTCCCGGACCCAGCCTCCCCCCGCGCAGCCGCCGCCGCCGCACGCGCACGCGCACGCTCCTGCGCGCGCGACTCGGAATCCGCGCAGCTCTTGGCCCGTGCCCGCCAGGAAGGGGCCTCCGGCGCGGCCGCGGCCCGGGCGGGAGCAGGCGAGCGCCGCCTTGCCTTGCCTGCTGCTCGCGCTGCTGCGGCCTAGCGCCGGCGGGACGGACGCGGCCTGTCCCGTAGTGGATTTCCCGGAAGCACGGAGCGGGGGAATCCAAGATGGACGCCACCGCCGCCACCGCCCGGAGCGACGAGGCGAATGCCGGGCGGGGAGGTAGATGACGTGGTGTAGGCCAGCCCACGCGCGTCGAGAAGATTGACTTTTGAGGCTGGCAGCAGGCCGGCTGGCTGCTGCAGCGTGGGTTTCTTCGTGGGGTGTATCCGTCCCCTGCAGCGAGAGCGAGAGAGAGACTCCGGATACTGACGACTACGCTAGAACAGTGAAGCTTTGCATTGCAGACATATATACCTACGTAATGATTCATTTTTATCTATTATGCATACTGTACCAGTAGTGAAGAGGAGGGTGATGGCGCCCCACTGTCGCGAACGCGATGTTTGCTTGCATGCCAGTGTTGGCGAGGCTGGGCCGGATACCGGCGAGGGAGACCGCTCCAAGACCGCCTGCAGTGCACTAGGCGGGGCGACGGGAATGGACGAGCGGTTGGCGGAGGTTGGGATCGATGGAGAGAGAGAAAGGTGAATCGTTTGAGATAGATAGGGTGGCCAGGCGGCCAGACAGCCAGCCCGCCAGTTAGTTAGTATAGTTAGTTGGTTGGCGAGGTGAGTTGACTGGCCAGGGAGCAGCATAAGTGGAGAACAGGACCATTCTTCACTTGCGCGCGAGGAGACGAGACCGGCTGCACAGAGACATGCAGCACGCCCCTTTTGCACTCAACTGTCGACGAGAAAAAGGATGTGATACGAGGGCATACAAGAAGATTAGGGCCCGTGACGAATACTGAAAAGGAAAAGAAAAAAGGTTGAAAAGAAAAAGAAAAAGAAAAAAAGTTTGTTGGTTGGAGAGAAAAGAACACCAGCAAAAAAAATGATTTAAAAAAAAAAGACAGCGACGAAGATGTAGGAGGTGAGAGCGCTTCACTTTGGACCTCTGAGAGCGCAGGCAGCAGCACAGGCCTGCGCGACAGACTCGCAAAGATGCACGTTTCGAGGGGAGAAGACGTGAAGCCAGCACAGCAGGAGCGCCCACGCGAAACGGGGGAGTGACCGGTCTTCCTTTCCTTCGTTCCTTCTCTTGGCGTTGAACTCGACGTCCGGACAGTGCAACGAAACTGACCGGCTGCGCCTGGTACCGTTGGAACGAGACAAGACCGTGACCAGTGACCGTGACCTTGGCCGAGACGGTCTCCGCGCTCTTTTTAGCACATCGCCATGACCGCTCGCTGCGCGCGAAATGAAACCTCCGCGCGGTAGCCAGCGCACCTAAAAAGGTCCGACTGGGTGGGCTCTTTCGTGAGCGCGACGTGTACAGGAAGGAGCGAGGTACCGTTGAATGTTCTGAATGACGCGTGTGTTTGACAGTGGATGTTGGTTACTCGAGCCACAGCGACGGGACAGCCATTTCGTTACTGAGATCCGTTTGGTACACTTGTTCGACTTCAAAGTGCCCGAGATAGCATCCTCTCAAAAGAAAGCGTTCCTGTCTGGAATGTGAAAAAATGGGCAATGTTCTCAAGTGACTTGAAACGAAGATTTAGCGCAAGCTCAGGAATACCGATGCTTGCCTCGATGCATGCGAAAGGCAACATTTTGATGCTTGCGAAAATAAATAAATTGATGCTTGCGAAAGGCCTCGATGTCTGCGAGAAGCTCTTGATGCAATCGTGCCAAAGATTATGCCTTGATGTTCTTGCGCTCCTGTTCCGCTCTCCGTCATTTGGTGCCATGTCTTGCATACATGGCACACTCTTGTTTCTTCGCCTCAGGTGCTCGTTGATGTCTCCTTTTCAAAAAGGAATAAGTCAATGAGCGGCATACACTAAAGAAAGACAAGAAGTCTGTCTTCTTCGTATGCGCTGAGCGTTGTAGAGCCTTTCTTGCAAACCATGCAGTTTTCAAGGTTACTCTTGGTTATGGGCGTTGGACGCTCGCTGATTCCTCCTTAGAAAGAGACCTAGTCAGTGAGCACGTCATTCACTTTCACCTACGCACTCACACAAGGAACAATCCAAAAATTTCTTGGTGTTGGAAAGAAAGCCTCCGCAACACAAGCCGTAAGGTTTTAGAGGCACTCGACCTCAAGCCAACCCAAAGAGGCACCCATCTCCGCTTCTGCGGCAGCAACACTTATCTTATCTCTATTAGTAGGATACAAGCAGACCAAGCGCTGAGAAAAGTATTGTGAGAGACCAAGCGTTTGCTTTGAATGCGCGTGTGCTACTATTACAAAAAGCATCACTTGTGGGGTCGAGGGAGAACTCGAGATTGGCCTCGGTGTCGCCATCGAGGCAGTGCTCGATGTAGTCGGCTTCCCATGTATCTTTCGTCGCAAGCACACGACTCTCGTAATCGGGATCCGCTGTGAAACAAACCCTTGCGCTCTCATAATATTTGACAAAAGCACATCGACATTTCTGCAAGATAAGAACCAGTCAGACGTCAGGATAGCACTTGGTCTCGCGCTCGAAAAGACCCGACTTACACTGCAATAATCTTCCTTGCCATAGGTGTTTCTGCACATGGCAAAGTCGAGTGTATTACGGACACGGACTCCGTCCAGTGATCCCGCATCATCGCACATATAGCGTTTGTGAAATTCCTTGATCTGACCGAGAGAACCTGCAACACAGCTCAATAATGCAATGAGACTCAACATCGGTGCTCCCACAAATCTAGTTTTCCTACGAAGCTTGGCCAATTCCGGCCTCGTCTGTTTTGTGCACTTCTTTGCGCTCGGAATGTACTCCCCTTGTTCACGAGAAAGGCAACGTTGTGATTTCGACATTGAAGTCCACTCCATCCTTCTTCTGCCTGCCGATGGAAAAGAAACTCTGCACAGTCCAGCGATGCGAATCACCACGTCACACGCCACGCCACGTTGCGTTGCGTCACGGCACGGCAAGCCACGCCACGCCTCGTGGGGCCACCCACGCCACGCCACGCCACGCCACGCCACGTGATGAAATGAATTGTAAATGCAAAGCTTGCTTGCATGCATTCATCTCTCTCAACGCGAGCGTGACCGTTGAGAACTTCGGCGCGCGCCTGCGCCGAATAAATGACCCCTATGTCCGGGGGACGTCTATGCTTTGTCCCTAGCCCCCTTTTTAATCATTCACTATCGTTCTTTTTGTTTCTTTTCTCTCACTTGGCGAGGTACGTAATGCCGCGCGTCGCGTCGCGTTGCGAGCGGCTGAGCGGGCGCGAGTTCTTTGGCGGCAGAAACAAACTGGTATTATCATCATGATCAAAAAAGCAATAGCAGCACCAGCACCAGCACCAGCAGAAGAAGAGACGCTCGCTAGCTAGTCTTTACCCGGCGACCGGTATTTTACTATTTTTTTTTTCTGTTCATTTCTCTCGGGGCTCCCAGTTCTTGCGCCAGCGATTTCCTTTGCCGACGCAAGGTCCCTCACGACGCGCACGCCCGCGCGCGTTCCACGCTCTCAGAGCGCAGCGCGGAGGCAAAGACGAAACGGGGGCCGCGCTGCCGCGTCTGGCCGTCGCGAAGACACGCCTCTGCGTCTGCAGCTGTCTTCGCTCGCCTCTCACCTTGTCCCCCCGTCGCTGCGTCCACTGCGCTCGCGTGCACGCGCTTGGTCTTCTTCTTCACTTTCATCATCTCGTCCCTCGTGCTCGCTCTTGGCGACGAGGACGACTCGGAGAAGGACGGGGCCGAGGTCGAGCGCAGGCGCGAGGGCGGGGGCGAGGGCCGCGATGGGCTCGAAGGGGCGGCGGCTGCTGGCGTGCATGGGCGCGGCGCGCGGGCGCAAACTGTCCTTCCGGCAGCAGGCCGCGACGGCCGCACGCGGCGCCGCCAAAAGCAGCAGCTCCGGCGAGGCCAGCAGCGAGGAGCAAGAGAGCGCCGCGGACGGACTCAGGAGACGCCGCGGCCAGGATCAGGGGGCAGAGGACGAGGCAGTCCGCCAACTCCCGATGCGCAAGTCGCAACGCATGTCCGAGGTACGCGTCATCGTGAGCACCGAGGTGCAGGGCGACGGCAGCGTCGCTGTCGTCAAGCTGCTCGGCGGCGATGCGAAGGAGACCTTCCCGTGGGGCACGCGTGTCTGCGAGCACAGGGTCAACCCGCACCTGATCGAGTCCATCGACGCCGCCCTCGACGCCGCGCTCGCAGACGAGAATGTCTGCGCCGTCGTCGTGACAGGTGAGGGAAAGTTTTTTAGCAATGGCATGGACCTCAAGTGGATCGACGCCAACCCCGCAGAGGCCGATGAGCTCCAGCGAAACACAGAGGCGCTCCTCGCGCGTATCCTCACCTTTCCACTGCCGACAATTGCCGCCATTAATGGTCACTTTTGCGCGGCGGGCGCCATGCTCGGCCTAGCCTTCGACTACCGGATCATGAATGTTGAAAAGGGCCTCTTCTTCGTCCCTGCCATTGACATCGGACTCGTGTACAGTCCTGGCATGACGGAGCTTATGAAGGCTAAGACGCCTGTTCATATGCACAATGATATGATTGTCTACGGAAAACGCTATGGCGCCACAGATCTTGTCCGCGAGAATGTCGTCGTCGAAGCTGTCAAGCTGTACGAGGTGGTCTCTGTCTCGCTTCAGTTTGCGCGGGAGCTTGTTGCGAAGGGGCGCTTCAAGGGCCCCAAGTACCGCGAGACCATGGAATCTATTAAGCGACGCACCTACACGACGGCCTACAAGGCGCTCACTGATGAAGAAAGCTTTCAGGGTCTCGGCTTTGAAGATGGGACCTGGGACGAGAGCGGCAAATCCAAGCTCTGACAACTTTTTATGCGTTCGTGTCCTCGATGACAAGTCCATGCTCTGTCAACTTTTCTCTATATACACTCCTGTTTTCTACTAAGCAATATGTTCGTCTTTGTTGCGTGAACTGTAAACGTGAGACTTCCTCCCTCGTCTTTGACAAATCTAACAAGGCGAAGCCGATTCTGTTTTCCTTGCAATGCAGGCCAAAATGCAATGACATTAACTTTTTTCCTCTTTACACTTGGTTTGAATCGGCATTGGAGGACCGCCCCTCTTTTGATGTGTCAGCAAGGTCTCCCTCGCGAGTCTGCTGCTTGCAAGCGCAACGTGGTCGTCAAAATGACAAATCAAAATTTGCCGCTGGTTGCAAAATCTTTGCAAATTTGAATTTCAAGTTGACTTGCCGAGCATCGAGCAGCAACGACGCTGCGTTGTGTCCGCACGCACGCAGAGAGAAAGAGAGAGAGAGATCTTGCTGTCATTTCATTCAAGCATAGGTTTAATCGTACTGGTGCGTGCACGCTGCCGCGCCATGCAAGCGAGAAAGGATGTTCTCGTGAGACTGCCGACGGGGGACAAACTCGTCCTTTACGATTTCCGCATTCAAGGAGCAACTCTACGAGGATTCAAGCTCGCACTAGGAGATGCGCTTGGGTATCACGACGAAGCCATTTGCGCGTTACAACTGGCGTACCAAGGAGAAGTCCTCGACGATGATGGAATGCGTCTCGAGAGCATTTTTAAAGCAGGCAAAGAGCCACAAGGCGCAATCGTCATGTTTTTCGAGGAACTCCCAAGGGGGCTTGCATCAAGAGCAGGAGGAGCAGCACGAGTAGCTGCTGTCGCTAGGCCAGCATCAACATTCGCGCATGGTCCGAACCATCGTGAGGCGTGGGATTTCGAGGGAACGGGCGCAGAAGCAGAATTCTTTGAAGGCATTGAGGATGATCAGCCAGACAGCTTGGGGATGCGTGATGATGAAAACGAGCCCGACAGCTGCAGCGGGAGCGGGAGCGGGGGTGGACCCCATGACCAGCGCACTAGCCAGCGCAGAGTTTTACACATGCACAGGTCTGCAAGTTCCGGAGGTCTCATCATCCGGTGTCAGACCGAGGAGCCTGACTTTTGGAGCAGCCTCGTGCGCAAACTCGACCCGGACCTTTTCCACTTCAGTCCATATTTGAACACGCTCGAACTCCCCGGAGCAGATTGCGTCTGCGCTGACGAGATTGCTCGCTTCGCGCGTTCTGCGCATTTCCACGTGCTTCGCTTCGACCGCGAAGCCCTCGTAGGCGATCACATGCTCGAACGGGGTCCTCAAGAGCCAGAGCGCAGCGTTCTCAATGCCGTAGCGGCGACGTTGAATCACGTGCAAGGTTGTTCTTTGCCGTGCTGGAACGCCAGCGCTTCAGCGTGGCTGGCAAGCAAGCATCATGATCTTGCGCAAGTGATGCGTTCTCTGCTTGTACTGGTATTTATTAGCTTGGTTCTGCCTTTGCTCTTCTTCTTCCCTTTCGATAAATGAACCATGAAACCTTTACCGTCGACAGCGGGATTCCGCTGCCAAACTGGACTCGTGTGAGCTGGCTGGCTCTTGTCGGGGTTGGGCCACCCACGCCTGCGATGTGGCTGCCGTTTGTCGCCATCGCCGAGAGGTCGGTCTTGCGTGCATCTTGCTGGATGGAGTCGTGCAAACATTTGCAGCAGCAGCAGCAGTATCAGCTTGCTGCTGACGGCAGCTGCAGCGAACCCTTGCAGCGTGGTTGCCGTGGCATGAAGATGGGAGAGACACTCCAGCCCGCCGCCGAAGAAGGCTACATACGCGCAAGTGAACGGACAGCTTCGCGTTAGCCAGTCAGCTTCAACTATCACGACCCTGTATCCCTCAAAACCCTTTACCACCACCGCCCCTACCGCCGGCTTCCCGCTTTCCGAAGCGTCGCTGGCTCCGACCGACCAAGGAAGGCCAGAGAGCGCCGCACGACGCCAGCCCGCTCTGCCAACCCGACGTCGCGAGCTTGTGCAGCTCACGTCGCAGCAGCGAGCTTGCGCAGCTTGCGCAGCTTGCGCGGCGTGCGTCGCAACGCGGAAGCCAACCGCTCTGCTTCTGCTTCTGCAGCTTAGCTGCCGGTGTCGCCGTCTCTGTCGGGCTCGCAGAGTGGCCGCCGCAGCTGTGGTCTGTCTGCCGATCTCGCAGAGAGCGAGCCTCCGCAGCGCCCCTCCCGCTGGCTAGCGCCGGACCACGCGCCGCGGCAGCATGGCGGCAGCAGAGCGAGCGGAGCAGAGCAGAGCAGAGCGAGCAGAGCAGAGCAGAGCGAGCAGAGCAGAGCAGAGCGAGCAGAGCAGAGCAGAGCGAGCAGAGCAGAGCAGAGCGAGCAGAGCAGAGCAGAGCGAGCAGAGCAGAGCAGAGCGAGCAGAGCAGAGCAGAGCGAGCAGAGCAGAGCAGAGCGAGCAGAGCAGAGCAGAGCGAGCAGAGCAGAGCAGAGCGAGCAGAGCAGAGCAGAGCGAGCAGAGCAGAGCAGAGCGAGCAGAGCAGAGCAGAGCGAGCAGAGCAGAGCAGAGCGAGCAGAGCAGAGCAGAGCGAGCAGAGCAGAGCAGAGCGAGCAGAGCAGAGCAGAGCGAGCAGAGCAGAGCAGAGCGAGCAGAGCAGAGCAGAGCGAGCAGAGCAGAGCAGAGCGAGCAGAGCAGAGCAGAGCGAGCAGAGCAGAGCAGAGCGAGCAGAGCAGAGCAGAGCGAGCAGAGCAGAGCAGAGCGAGCAGAGCAGAGCAGAGCGAGCAGAGCAGAGCAGAGCGAGCAGAGCAGAGCAGAGCGAGCAGAGCAGAGCAGAGCGAGCAGAGCAGAGCAGAGCGAGCAGAGCAGAGCAGAGCGGCGGCGAGGAGGCCGAACGCCGCTTCGTTCGGCCGCGGCCCCGAGGAGACAGCGCAGCGGCCCCTGGCCGGCCTGCGCGAGCGAGCATGCTGAGGCTCGGGCATGCCGGCCGCAGCAGCCAGCTGCAGGGAGTCGAGACGGCGGAGACGGCGCCTGCGACGCGACGCGACGCGACGCGACGCGGAGGCCGCGGGCCCGGCGCGGGCTCCGCGGGCCCGCCTGCCTTGGCAGGAGCGGCCGCGCTCAGCCTCGCGGCGCGAGAGCGGGAGCGAGCGTTCGCGGGCTCGAGGAGCGCCTGGCCTTGGCCACAGCGAGCTGTGGGCTGTGCAGGCTGGTGAGGGAGGCGTTACGTCTGTTCCGGCTGATCTCGCGAGGCGAGCTCGCAGCGCATTGTCAAAATGATGCCATTTGACAAATGACATTCGTCGAAATGATGCCACTTGACAATGTCAAATGTCAAATGCCACTTGACAAATGTCATCTGTCAAATAGCATCAAATGGCAATGTCAGTGTCAATGACAATGTCAAATGGCAATGTCAATGACAATGACGATGGCAATGACAACGATCATGACACGGGGCGGCCCCGACGGCGGAGAAGAAGCCCGAGGCCCTCGCTGACTCTCTGGGCGCGGTCCCGCTTCCTTCCGGGCTGCTCCTCTACACCAAGTGCAAGAAGGAGCATCTCTGAAATGACTCTCTGCACTGTCGGCGGTGTAGCGGTTTGGGTAGTACAGCACTGCTGTGGTTTCCGAGCAACGCAGATAGAACAGGCGTGTGTTTTCCTGGTCTTCGAGCTGCTGCTGACTGACAGTGCGGACTGCAGCTGCAGCTTGCTGCTTGCGGCGCAGGCGAGCTGTGCGCCGGCAGGGTGATGGCAGCAAACCCGAAACCCTGAAGGCTCCAGCGGAAGCAATCGAGCAAATCCCAAAGAGGCAAGACCCAAAGAATAAAAAGGAGCAGAGGAAAAAGAAAGTAAAGCAAAGCAAAGCAAGCAAGCAAGCAGAGACCATGTTGGCCGAACAGAGCAACAACAATGCTTACGAGCAGGAGCGCCAGGATGAGTACGCCCAAAAGAAGATGGCCGCCGGCGAGAGCAACACCGGCATTCAGGAGCAGCCCGAGGAGTCCAAGTACCGCGACTCGGTGACGGAAGACTCGCACGCGAGCAACTCCACCTCGCCCACGACCCATAGCGAGTTCAAGCCGGACGTCAACGAGCACCACAACACGCCCGCGGACGACAATGAGCTGGAGATTTCCAACAAGAAGCTCAAGCACCCAAGCGCTGTGCAGCGCGTCAAGGTCTTCAAGCAAAAGCACTTTCACAAGACCTTCACCGAGCCGAGCGAGCAGGACAAGGAGCTCTGGGAAAAGTTCCTCACCATGCACAAGCGCGTCAAGTTTGCCCTCAAGGACCGCAACGCATCCTTGAAGAAGTGCGCGCATCTCCAAGAGGTGGCCAAGAACTTTGACCGCCGAAACCGTAGCCTCACCGAGGATGTCAAGAACGCGAGCGCTCGCATTGATAGCGTCGTCGCTGCTGCTGGCGGGTACACCTCGCTCAAGCACTTCAACTCGCGCGCAAAGGAGATCAAGAACATGCGCAAGGACACGCTCTTCCACCGCGACGCCAAGGACCGTGATCGCCGTAAGAGCAGCAACTCCGGCGACAAGCATGATGACCGCATGCACCGCGAAGAGGGACAGTACGAGCTCGGCATGCACAAGGTTAACCACTCTGTCGAG
The DNA here is from genome assembly GCA_000818945.1 of Schizochytrium sp. CCTCC M209059. NCBI lineage: Eukaryota > Bigyra > Thraustochytrida > Thraustochytriidae > Schizochytrium > Schizochytrium sp. CCTCC M209059. Next base: position 16,483 of record KN805384.1, on the reverse strand, counting down.
ACCTTTAACCGCGAGGCATACCAAATCATCAGCTCCAAGGAACTTTCTGATCTTTTTGACGCCGAGTTCCAGCTTTTGCGATCACTGCGCGACGAGCTCAACCAGCATGACGTGAACTCGTCTGACGTCAAGGCCTTTACCAAGCATTGGAAGGACTTTTCCAAGCGCATGAAGACCATCATGAAGGCGTAATCACAAATGTACAATTGCACGCACACGCTTTCCATCCAACTCGCACGCGCACACACAAATCCATCTCTTTCGAGCGACCGTAATGTCCCGTTCTATTCAGCCCAAAGTCAAACACGCCTGCCGGCGTGCTTATTCCTGGACAATGAGAACGGCAGGGTAGTCATTCTTTGATTGACTGCAGTTCGCTAAAAGCAATGATTTTTTTCAACACTATCTAACCTACATTTTCTCTCATTTACTCTCTCGATTTTCTGTTTTGTTTATACATTTCGCAGCGTCGCGTACCAAGTTGGGCTTGTGGTTCATCAACATCGGAAATTAAAAAAAGGACACTCTTTCCAATGAACAGGTCATCTTTAATTTTTTGCATTGGCAACAAAATGTATCGGTCTTTCAAACTTACCACCATGCGAGCGCTACGTTGTTACTAACATGGGCATTGTCGTCGTCGTACTCGTCTTGATCGTCGCAGCACGTGTCGCGTGGTGGTTGGCAATTGCAGTTGCCACCCTTGCCACTGCAGCACTTCATACCAAATTGGTTGCACATCCTCTCACAGGACATCTCACACTCGCACTTGAGCCCTGGTGGCGGCGAGGGAGTTGGCTCGGGGACAGGGACGGGCTTTCTGTCTCCAATCAGTGGATAGCTTGGAATGGAGAGCACGCCGCACTGGCCCGCAGGGTGCTCCTTGGTCGTTGGAAAGCGTTTGAGATAAATGTAGCCCTTGTCTCCCCATGACGCACCCCAACTGTTGCGGACAATCCATGCATCCGGAGTGTACCCAACGACGGTGACACCATGGTCGAGCTTGTCGCCACAAACTCCATCAAAGACGCCGCTCCGATAAAACTGAAAGTCTCGCTGATCTGCCTCGATGGCCACGGCAACGGGACCCTTTGCAACCGCAGCAAGCATTTGCGCCTCGTTTCGAGGCTCGACATCGCGGAAATCGCTAATCCGAGCGACCACCCGATTGTTGCGCGGACGGTCGCACGTGCCCTGAACCCCCGAATAAGGGTAGTCGTCTTCAGAATCGAGCCCACCGTTGCGCTCAATATACGAGAGCGCCAAATCAATGTTGCCACCTCCGCATCCGTGATTTTGTACAGCGCAGTCCACGAGCTGCTGCTCAGAGAGGCTGCGCAACGCTCCAGTAGCAATGGCGTACGCGCCCTCGACGCTGGCAACCGTAGCGAACGACCAGCACGAACCGCACTGGCCTTGATTCTTGACCTCGGTTACGGCATTCTTGGAGCGCCAGTCCACGGACGCGGGCAAGTTGGCAACCTCGTCTTTGGAAAACTGATGTGGTCTACGCTCACGCGAGGCCGTCCAGCTCCCGCGTCCAGGCGCGGTCGCGAGTCCTGTTCGAAAGCTCTCCCACGTGAGGTCAGCATAATGGTTTACGCCGAGAGTAAAGGATGACTGCTCGTTGTTTCGTTTCGAAATGTATGCGAGGTTCTCCAGGAACACAGCGCGATGGTACGCCTCATGCGAAGCGTTCGCAAAGCGCTTGCCAAAGGTTTCTTTAAAGTGCTCCCAGCGATGATGCATGTCGTTGTCATCCTGCTTAGGAGACACTTCGCCGTGCCATTTCAATGACCACTCCTCTTTTGCGAGCGCGACCAGCGTCACCAAGGCTGCGACAAACGCCAGCACGATTGCCGCTCTGCGCGCCGTCATGGTGCGTGGGTGAGTGAGTGAGTGCGCAAGTAAGCAAGCCAAAAAAGCGAGCGAGGACAGAGGTCACCTGCCTCGGCACACCACACGCGATCAACAAGTCGTAGCTATATCGCTCACTTGATCTTTCCTCAGCTGCTATTCGCGCTCTCGCTTGCTCGTGCGCTCGACAGCGGCCGCCCTCCGCGGGCCTTGCCTTGCTCCCGGGCGAAGCCGCTCTGCGACTACTGCGTGATCCACGTCGAGCCAAGCAAGCGCTCAGGCAGCCCCGGCTGGGCAGCGTAACTTTTCTGCTTTGCTTCGCTGGTAAGGGCTCGCTAGAGGGAAAAAAGGCACGTGTGCGTGTGCGAGGTCGAGCTTAGTTTGTTTCTATCGAAAACCCTAGACACACACGGCACGTGCGCAGTTAAAGGCAATCCACTCGTGGCCGAGCAAGAGTATGTACATTGCACACACGCGCCGCGAGCAGTTGCGCTTGGCGAGCTCCCAACGCGCGAGGAGAGCGGCGGCGCGGACGATCGCAAGCCGCAGCGCGCAGCCTCGGCTGCTGGAGTCCGCGATAAGCCTCGGTCGCTAGAGTCCGCGATAACACGAGCGCAGACGCAAGCATGAGCGACAAGTGGTGCTTCGAGTATGACCCTGCAGACGCGTCGAACTTTGGCGACTGCTGCGACTCTCTTGGCGTCGTACCCAAGCCTTGGTGGTGGTACCTGTTGCTCACGCTGCCCGTCGAGCTCGCCCTCGCGTACTTTCGTGAGACGGAAGGCGGCAGCATTGGCGAACGCAACACGACGAGGCAGAATGTCGTCTTCTCCATCATCACACTGCTGGCGCTGGCCCCCATCGTGGCACGACTCGTCGCACCGACCCTCGACGACTCGCTTGTGCCCGTGTGTGACGGCGTGTGGAACTGCTATCAGGCCTTCGTTTTTACTTTTACGAACTCATCCGCCCTGCTGACGTGCTTGACTTTGTGGGTTCGCATCAAATTCAAGCGCTTCTTCCCGCTGCTCTTGCGTGTGACGCGATTTTGGTTCGCGAATCCGATGTTCACTTTTGACTTCAATGTTTTCGATGTCGAAGTCTTTGGCGTGCTCGACTACGCGCAAGAAAAGGTTCTCAAGATGGAGGCCGCGGTGTTTTCCAGGTTTGACGAAGGTGATGACGAGTCCATGGATGACAAGGCACGGGAGGGCACCGAGATGGCGGTGGAGCACTACTTTGCGCTTTTTGTGCTGTGCGGGGGCGGTGCGCTGACACACGTGATCCCGGGTGCGGCGGCATTTGCCTGGATCTTCGTTCCTCTCGTTCTCATGCTCATGGTGTCGCATGCGCTGCGTGTGGGGCCTCTCCGCAATCGCACAGCGTTGTGGCTTTTGGTGAATATCCCAATTTCGGTGGCTGGTGTCATTTTGCACATGGCACTGACTGTTCTCACCCCAGCACTCGTGGTGGTCGGGATGCTTGTGTTGTCGCTGGGACTTGCGTTGTACGTCATTTTTCATAGCTTGGTGCAACTGGCGCATGTTCCGTACCGACTTTCCTACGTCGTGGCGTACGCACGTGCTCGGCACCAACTACGCGTCAAGGAACCACAGTCCTTCCGCTCCAAGGTTCGCGGAGCCAAGAGCCTCGCAAACGCTGTAACCAGCGAAGTTGCTCGCGTGGAACCTATTGCCATATCAATGCATGCCTCGATTCGCGAAGAACTTGACTCCATGGTGAGTGAGGAGGTAGATGCCATCAATGACGAGCCAGACGTTGCCTTTGACTCGCCGGAAGCTCGTGCCGCGCTCATCAAGAGTCGCAGAGACTTTGCTCGAAAATTTGACAGCAAAATTCTTTCCATGGAGCAAGAGTTGCTTCGCGAAGTCAACATGGAGAGGTTGGGCCGTGTTGAGGGCGAAGCGACTCCAGCCAATCCGCACGATTCCCGCTTCTGGTTCATGTTGACAGCCTTAGTCTTTCCCTGGGAATTCACACTTTTGCAAGACGATCTCGCCCTCGTCCGTCGCGAACTGCAGCGCCTCCGGGTCGACTCAGCCGGCGATCGACTCGAGTATCGCCGAGAGCTTGACGAGCAACTCCAGCGCCTTCGCTCCATGCCGCAACCGTACTTGGACTTTGCTACTGAGCTCCATGAGATTGCTCAAGAGTGGGCGATCGAGCGTCAGCAGCGCCTTGCACGAGAAGAAGAGTCAGAAGATGAAGGAGAAGAAGAAGAAGAACTTGACGAAGATGGCTTTCTGGAGGAGGAACTTGATGAAGTCGAATACTTTACAAAGAATGAAGAAGAGTCTCCTCAAGCGCGACGTCGAGCGCCTGTGGCACGAAAGAAGAAGGGCAAGGGCAAGGCCGAGGTAGCCGAAGACCAAACGAGCATGCCTGTCCGGTCTGCAACACCAGCCAGACCACCGTTGCTGAAAGCCGCAGCACCACCGCCGCCACCAGGAGGCGGTGGTAGACTGGAACAATCAATCCACCGCGAGTGGACTGAATCGTCGAAACAGCTCCTCAGCACAGCCGGGTTCCTCGGAGACGACGTACTGGATCGCGAGCCAAGGGCACAACTGCGCAGCTCCTTTGATTATGGCGAGGCGTCTGACATTACAGCGCAGGGTTTTGCGGACTTGAGTGCATCACAAGTCCAAGATGTTCCGGAGGTGATCAAGGTGGAGCAAAGCGCAAGGTCGAAGGCACTGGATACCCTCAAGCAGCTTCTCCGCCAACTCAAGCGACTTGTCCTCTTTGACGCTCTTGGTGATCTCGTCATCTTTGGCACGGCATTTTCACTCGTCGTCTTCAGCATGGCGTCTAACTATGGACTTCTCCTCTACTCGGGCGCCTCGTACATTGAAATTCCCTGGCTCGAGATCCAGGCGCGTGACTCGTGGCGTGTGATTGACTGCTACTCGTTTTCTGTGGACAACATTTCTTTGGACGTGAGCGCGCTTGGCATCATTGAGCTGGCCATTACTGGTTTCGGGTTGCTCATGTCGCTCATCTTTGGCACGCGATTCATTATTCTCTTCATTTCCGATCCTGGACTTTTCTTGGCGGGAGCTTCTGAACTTCAAGCAGCGGCCATGTGATCAACGAAGCCACCCGTCTAAGCAGAGGGGTGCGAGCACAGCCTGATCAAAATGATTTCTATTGTTCTTCTACACCACTATACTCTCTTGTCAAAATCGAACTTGAAAGGCGCCGCCACTTGTCAATTTTGGCGTACATTACGTGGAACCTAATCTCGGCGCACGTTTTGTGAGTTCCTATCAGTGTCTTCCTTTCCAGTGCGCATTAGGCTTTACCATAGGAGTACGTACGTTACCACACACCAATGGAGGTACTAACTACTTACTAAAGCCCCACGAGCCAGCGTCGCAAACGAAGATGGCCCGCGAGAGCAAAGCGAAGGAGCGATTGTTGATCGACCATGACCAGAGAGCAAACGTAGAATGGAATCGTGGTCGCCAGTTTGTTGCAGGGCGCAGCCTCGGCTGCTGGAGTCCGCGATAAGCCTCGGCCGCTAGAGTCCGCGATAACACGAGCGCAGACGCAAGCATGAGCGACAAGTGGTGCTTCGAGTATGACCCTGCAGACGCGTCGAACTTTGGCGACTGCTGCGACTCTCTTGGCGTCGTACCCAAGCCTTGGTGGTGGTACCTGTTGCTCACGCTGCCCGTCGAGCTCGCCCTCGCGTACTTTCGTGAGACGGAAGGCGGCAGCATTGGCGAACGCAACACGACGAGGCAGAATGTCGTCTTCTCCATCATCACACTGCTGGCGCTGGCCCCCATCGTGGCACGACTCGTCGCACCGACCCTCGACGACTCGCTTGTGCCCGTGTGCGACGGCGTGTGGAACTGCTATCAGGCCTTCGTTTTTACTTTTACGAACTCATCCGCCCTGCTGACGTGCTTGACTTTGTGGGTTCGCATCAAATTCAAGCGCTTCTTCCCGCTGCTCTTGCGTGTGACGCGATTTTGGTTCGCGAATCCGATGTTCACTTTTGACTTCAATGTTTTCGATGTCGAAGTCTTTGGCGTGCTCGACTACGCGCAAGAAAAGGTTCTCAAGATGGAGGCCGCGGTGTTTTCCAGGTTTGACGAAGGTGATGACGAGTCCATGGATGACAAGGCACGGGAGGGCACCGAGATGGCGGTGGAGCACTACTTTGCGCTTTTTGTGCTGTGCGGGGGCGGTGCGCTGACACACGTGATCCCGGGTGCGGCGGCATTTGCCTGGATCTTCGTTCCTCTCGTTCTCATGCTCATGGTGTCGCATGCGCTGCGTGTGGGGCCTCTCCGCAATCGCACAGCGTTGTGGCTTTTGGTGAATATCCCAATTTCGGTGGCTGGTGTCATTTTGCACATGGCACTGACTGTTCTCACCCCAGCACTCGTGGTGGTCGGGATGCTTGTGTTGTCGCTGGGACTTGCGTTGTACGTCATTTTTCATAGCTTGGTGCAACTGGCGCTTGTTCCGTACCGACTTTCCTACGTCGTGGTGTATGCACGTGCTCGGCAGCAGCTACGGGCCAAGGATCCAAGGGACTTTTACACGAAGCCTTTTGGGAAAATGGATTTGCCCGATACGATCAAAAGTGAAATTGAAATGATTGAACCATCCGGAAAGTTGATGCATTCGTCAATTCATCAGATGCTGGACTTTAAAGTAAATGCTGAGGTGGATGCCATCAATGACGAGCCAGACGCTGCGTTTGACTCACCGGAAGCTCGTGCTGCGCTCATTGAAAGCCGTAGGGAATTTGCCCGGACATTTGAAGAAAGCTTACTCTCCATGGAGCAGAACATGTTTCGTGAAGTAAATATGGAGAGATTGGGTCGCGTGAGGGGCGAGACGACTCCAGCCAGCCCGTACGACTCTCGAGTATGGTTCATGTTGACAGCCTTGATCTTTCCATTCAGATTCACACTTTTGCAAGACGACCTTGCGCTCGTCCGTCGCGAACTGCAGCGTCTGCGGCTCGACACGGCCGATGATCGACTCGAGTATCGCCGAGAGCTCGGCGAGCAACTTCAGCGACTTCGCTCCATGCCGCAACCGTATCTCGATTTCGCTGACAAGCTCTACGAAGTTGGTCAAGAATGGATATCCGAGCGCCAGCAGCGCCTTACTCCAGAAGAGGAAGAAGAAGAAGAAGAAGAAGAAGAAGAAGATATGGAGGAGGATGACATGGCTCTCGAATTGGCGCAGAACGAAGTCTCCGCCTTTGGGCGGGGCGGAGGCTATTCAAAACGCCAAGAAACAATGGAGCGTAAGAAGAAGGGCAAAGCAAAGGCAAAGGAGGAAAAGGAAGCAAGCATACCCCTCGCATCTGCCATGCCGCCTCGGGCACCACGTGGAAGAGGAGCATCGTTAGAAGAACCGTTTAGAGGCCACGATGGGCTGGTGCAAGTAATTCATAAAAAGTGGGACGAAGCAAGGAGACAAAATCTATCCGCTTATGGATTTGGGGACTCCGACATGCTAGATCGAAATTCACGCAGCGCTTCGCGCGCTCAGAGGCGTGCGAGCACACGGGAATCGAAAGGTCCTCTTCGTGGTCTCGCTTCTGCATTGAGTCTCGAAAAAGAAGAAGCTAGGTCAAAGGCACTAGATACCCTCAAGCAGCTTCTCCGCCAACTCAAGCGACTTGTCCTCTTTGACGCTCGTGGTGATCTCGTCATCTTTGGCACAGCATTTTCACTCGTCGTCTTTAGCATGGCTTCCAACTATGGACTTCTCCTCTACTCGGGCGCCTCGTACATTGAAATTCCCTGGCTCGAGATCCAGGCGCGTGACTCGCGGCGTGTGATTGACTGCTACTCGTTTTCTGTGGACAACATTTCTTTGGACGTGAGCGCGCTTGGCATCATTGAGCTGGTCATTACCGGTTTCGGGTTGCTCATGTCGCTCATCTTTGGCACGCGGTTCATTATTCTCTTCATTTCCGATCCTGGACTTTTCTTGGCGGGAGCTTCCGAACTTCAAGCAGCGGCGATGTAGTCTGAGAAAAAGAAAGAGAAAGCAATGTTCTACGTTTATCCAAAAGGTGCTTCGACCACATCTAGACTGGGGAGGAGATTTGATGAAACATCGGAAAAAGAAAAGAAGCTTCTGGGCACTTCGACTTGCACGACAAATTACTGCTTTATCCAATTTCCTGGACAAAGGCCTCGTGACAGTCTGAATTGGGAAAGGTGACAACCTTGAACGTCGGGTTCACCTCTGCAATCTTTTTCAGCCACTCCATGCATGCACCACAAGGTTGAATGGGATTGAGTTCGCCTTGGAATCGCGAATTGGTCCCGGTATTTGTTCCTCCGCCCGAGTAGACGCTCAATGATGCGCTTTGTGTGCGAGGTCTTTGATAGGCACGGCGAGGCGAGTCGCCAGCCTGCGAAGATGCTACCGAAGATGACGACGATGAAGTTGATGCGGTCGCATTGATGGGTGCATGTGGCGGCTGCATGCCGTGCGCACTCGCAGACATGGGACGAAGAAGCGGTGAGTTCTCTGGCGTCGTGTCGGTAATGGAGCGTCTCCTCGACGTTGAACGCCCAAGATTTGGCTGCGGAGTGTTAGCCCGACTTGAGGCATCCATTGCCAAGGTTGAAGTGTCCGCGCGCGAGACAGTGTGGCGCGATGGCGATGGAGGCAGCGCAGGCGCAGGCGGGTCCAGTGTCATGGATAGCACGGCAATGTAGCGGAACTCGCGTCGACCCAAGGTTTGGTTCGATGCCAGCGCGGTTCCAATGACGTTGCGCTCCGAGCAGAGCGAGCCCGTCGGCATGGACACCTCCAGGTTCATGCCTCTGTAAAAGCGGGGCTCCTCTTCATTGTCCATGTGCACCATGAGCACGGAGAGGACAACCTTGCGCGTTTTGCGCAGCCAAAACGCAGAGAGCTCCTGGAGACTGCCAGCAGCCTTTGCCTGTACGAATTCGTGCTTGTATTTGCGCATCTCGTCAACCACTTTGCGGCATTCAGGCTCTAGATCAGAAATGGGAACCGGCGGCTTCGTCTCCATTGTCTCAAAGGACTGAAAGATGAGATCCTTGCCGAGAAATCGCAGCTCGTACCAAAAGGACTTGAGCTGCCACATGTGCAGGTAGCTTGGGCGGTACTGACGAAGCGCCGCGTTGAGCGCGGCAAGTCGGGCAGGCGATCCATCCGTGAGTGCGACGGTCATCCCGAGTCGCTTTTGCCACTCGTTACCATAGTGCATAACAAGCGGGTGTCGAAAGGTATCAATGGCGGGGAGTACAATGTCGTTGCAGAATCGCACATTTTGGTCATAATGAAAGATGTCGAGGCCAGAGTCAAGGCAAACGACCTCGACGGACGGACACGTGCGCTCGATGAATGCCTTGATGATGCGCGCGGCGGCCTTGGTCGAGTTCGAGTTGACGGGCAGAGCACGGTTGCGCGGAGTACCAGATCCACTCACGAGAAAGACGACTTTTTGGAGATCCTCGTCTGGGTCCGCCGTGTTTGTCTCGTCCAAATCCGAAGTGACTGTGTCCTCTACAATGCCTAGCCATGTGAAGAGAAGCTGTGAGACTAGAGGCAGCATGACGGAGCATAGCCGAGGAGTTTGTCTGTTGGTTACTTCAGAGATACCATCGTCGTCACCCTTGCGCACGGAGAGCGCGTCCCAGGAATCCTCAACGATGGGGCGCTCGTGGAAGTCGAAACCGACGGGAAGGATTACGGGGCCGCCGTGCAAGCTGAGCAGCGACCGCGTCGAAGCGCACGAAGCAAGCGACGTCGCACGTGTGACTGCATTCTCGTTGGCGCTGGCTCTTGGAGACGTGGACGGAAGCGCTGTTTCTGAGGCGTTCGTGGACGATGAGGAGGAGGAGGAGGAGGAAGAAGAAGAAGAAGAAGAAGAAGAAGAAGGGTCGCCCACACCAGACGCGGCGGCTACGCCCACGGCAGCGGTCGCCGCAGCCTTTGCCGGGCTCATTAGGTTACCGCGGTGATGAGGGTGACGACTCTCGGAAGGTGAGGTTGCTTGCTGCGATAGGCTTTCGAAGCTACTTTTGCGGCAGGTTTTGAGCTCCTCCTCCCCTTCATCGGCATCCTCAGCTTCATTGGCTTCATCGGGGTCGTACTCGCAGTCGATGATGCGCGCCGCGTCTCCGAGCTCTTGAAGCGCGCGTTCAATCTCGTTTGTGAGCGGATAAAACCGGTTGAATCTTGGACGTGCGAGAATCTGCGTTTTTCCCACGCCCTCTGCAGCGTAAAAGAGGTCATTCGCTCCACTTTTTGCTAATGCGGCAGCGTCATCGCGCAGCGCGCCGAGGACGATGTCCACGTGCGACACGTTGTAGACGAGGATCTCCACGCGCTTGGGCTCTGCGCCGCTGTCGCCGCTTCGGACGTGTCTCGACATCTCGGTGCGCGCCTGCCTCGCTTGCTCGCACTATCCCTTCCCAAGCCTGCGTTCGACGTCGTCACCGTCGGGCCAGGGGGGGGCGCGGGGGGGGAGGGGGCGGTCTTTGCGCGACAGCTCGCGCGCCTCCTCTCCACTTGGTGGCTTGCTCGGCCCGTCGCCGCGTCGCCGCGTCGCGCCTCGGGAGGGATGGTTCGCTTGTGCTTATTCTCACTTGAAGTTACCGGTGATTTCGCGGTGCACGCAATCACTATCATTTGTACGAGTGCTCATGGGGATCAATCGTCCCATGGAAAAGATGCACGCCAAGCCAAGTCGAGCCAAGTCGAGCCAAGTCGAACTAGGCCAAGTCAAGCCAAGTCAAGCCAAGCGGAGCCAAGTCAAGCCAAGCCGAGCCAAAACAAGCCAAGTCAAGACAGGGCAAGTCTTCATTTTAGAAATGAAACGACGACGCCTGACCGTCCTGACGCCCGACAGGGGATGTTGGTTTATTGATGAGGCGAGGACTTGCCTACACATCTATCTCTTGCCACATCACTTCGAGGGGTCGATCCGTGGCCGAATGTTTGATGGAAGAGATCCCATGCATTGCGTTAGTGCGAGACGCAACAACAAGGATGATTTTACGTACAATGCGTGCGTCGGTCACGTAAAAAGGGCAAAGACCAGCAGCGCACGCACGCACGCACGAACGCACAGACAATAATGTCAGCGGGCACTCATCTTGTCAGCGTGGTTTTGGCAATGCAGTGCACTGCAGTGGAATACAGTGGAATACAGTGCACAAGCACAGCTCGCCCTCGACTTTTCACAGTCCGAGCCTTCCCCCACGATAATCTCGCTTCCCTGCCCACTCTGCCACATGCGTATAGCGACCCGCTCACGTTTTGTTTGCCCTCCTCTCAGCTTCCCCAAGACCGGTTCTCCCCGCGCTCCTCCTCGGGCTGCTCCTCCACCTTTTCCAAGTTCTCCGCCCGTCGCCGTCCTTTCCGGACTTGGCGCGCGCCGTGTCCTGAGCGTGCGTCAGGCCCAGCGTCGCGCTAAACCTCGTCCTCTTTCGGACACCCTCAGCTGCGTGCAGCCTGCCTACACGTTGTTTGCTTTTCGTTATCCATCGTGATAAGAAGGCAGGCCGGGGTGAGTGTGCACGCGTGCTCGTGTGTGTGTGCGCTGGCTGGCTGGTTCTGCTGGGGGTGCACACCCCCCTAGCGGTAAAGCACTCAAGGGGATGCTGGCTAGGCCTGCTTAGCGCCCGCCTAGGCCGCCTGGGCTTTAATTTTTCTGTCCTTGCTCGCAGTCGCTTCGCGCAGGCAGGCTGAGCGCGCGCCTCCGAGAGACGCGCGTGCCCGCGGCGAGCGCGAGGGCGCGCGCTCGGGCGGTACGTCCGAGGCCGCGTCTCGCTGGGCTGGGCTGGGCTCGGCTGCGCTCGGCTGGGCTGGGCTGGGCTGGGCTGGGCTCGGAGGGAGGGTGGGCGGTCGTGGGTTGTTTCGTTCGGTCACCGGGGCTGCGAGGTACAGTACGCGTAGGAAGTCCTAGGCTGCGGCTAACGGCCCCCGGCGCGGCGCGGCGCAAGTGGGGCTCGGGCGCGGCGCAAGTGGGCTATCGCCGCGCGCAAGGGCGACAAAGGCGCTATAACGCAGTGGCCGCGCCTCGCAGCCTGGCCGCGGCACCAGACCCACTCGCGCCTCGAGTCGCCGCGCCTCGCCACGCCACGCCACGCCACGCCAGGCGAGGAAGGGAACACGCAGGCCGCGCGAGGTCGCACGCGCGAGCGGCGGAGAGAGCGAGCGGGCGGGCGAGCGAGCGAGCGAGGCCGCGCGGAGAGGCGCAGGGAGGAAGCGGGAAGAGGTCGCGCGAGGCGGCGGCATCGATCGGCCGGGCTTGCTTGCCTTGCTTGCTTGCCTTGCTTGCTTGCTTGCTTGCCTTGCTTGCTTGCTTACTTTGCTTGCCTAGCAAGCGAGCAGCGCGTGCACGGGCGTGCACGTGCCGCGGCTGAGCGGCGGCGACGCGGAGGCCGAGGGCAGCGCAGTGCGGACAGTGGCCGCGGCGGGCGGCGGGCGCGGAGCGGAGCGGCGCGGGGCAGAGAGGAGCAGAGCAGCGCAGAGAATCGCGAGCGCGGCCGGTCCTGAGCTGAGCTGAGCTGAGCTGAGCTGAGCAGCGATGGAGGGCGAAAGCTCGTCGAGCTTTGTGGAGAACTGGAAGCGGCTCGACGGCCAGTTCGATGAGTACGCGCGGCTGCGCGAGCTGAGGTCGCTGGTGGCGCAGGGGGCCATCAGCCAGGCGCTGTACGACCAGATGCACCGCTACGTGCTGGAGAAAAACCTGTCCAAGAAGAAAAAGGGCGGCAAGAAAAAGTCGACGCGCGAGGCGCCCGAGCTGCCGCCGCGGAAAGCGTCCATCTTCGGCCGTGGCAAGAGCGGGACCCTGCCCAAGGGCTCGCGCATCATCGAAAAGGGCGGCGAAACACTGGTCGAAGGCGATGAGCGCTCGACGCTCTGGGGCCGCAAAGCCGTCATGGAAGGCTTTTTGTACAAGCGCGCCACCAAGAGTGGGCGCAACTGGAGGCGTCGCTACGTGAAGATCTACTTTGACAGAATGGACTACTTTAGCAAGAAGACGGACAAGACGCCGCGGGGAACGATCCACCTGACCAAGGACTTTTTCGTGGCAGATTCGATCTTGCGTCGCATCAAGAACACGCGTCCACACGGCTTTATGGTGTCTGATTTCGCCACCACCTTTTACCTTGCAGCGTCCTCCCCAGAGGCAAAGGTGTACTGGATGCACACGATCCAGCGCGTCCTGCAAAGACTCAAGGACCAAGACGAGCAAACCGATGAGCCCGTCCGCCTAGGCGAGCCTGATCGCACACCTTCGATGCGGGAAAGAGACATGCAGGCTCGCCTCGACGCGTATCGACGTGGCCTCCCCGTTACCGAGGTCGCACGGCACGTGTCCAAGGCCTCGAGCAAGGGACGGAGCTCGAAGGTGAGCGCTTCCAAGGCAGCTTCCCGCGGCGCTCCTCAGAGTCGCGTCGAAATTGACGACGAGGAAGAAGATCTTGTCGAAGATGAGGATGACAGCGACCTCGACGACGACAGCGCCGTCGATGAGGAAGACGAGGAGGAAGAGATGCGCGATGACGACGACAACGACGACGAAGCATCTGGCACGACCAGCGGTGCTCCCGTAGTTAGCTACATGGCTCCCTTGCGCGTGAGCGGAGGCTCGTCCAAGGGCCCAGACGGCATGCCCGTTCCGCGCATCATGTCCGGCAAATCGGCCGTGTCCCACACCAAGAGGCGCACTCTCTTGAGCGTCGAGCACGAGACCAGGACGCGAAGTATTGCAGACGCCGCACTGAGCGCGCACGAGTCTGCGCGGCGTAGCGCCCAAGTCCATTTGGGTCTCGACGTGATGTCGTACGACCAGCAGGAGGACCTCCGCGATGAGGCTGCCACAGCTGAGGCGACACGCCTTATGGCAGACATGGAGAACGAAGCCGCTTTGTCCGAAATGGACAGCATGCTCTCTGCCAAGGACGCGCTGAAGGAGGAGCTACGCGTCGCGCGAGAGGCCGGAGACGAAACCCGCGTCCGCGGTATCGAGGAAGAGTACGAAGAGACGAGAGCCAAGATGCAGGAACTCGAAGAGGTCATGGCTCGATCCGCAGCAGAGCGGGCCGAAGCGGAAGAGATCGCCGAGCGGAACCGTGAACAGATCGCGCGCGCCAATGCAGCGAACGCGATCGTGCTGGAGCTCGCCAAGGTCGATGAGGCCATCTTGCTCGCCGAGCAACTGGCAGAAAAGGCCGATGAGGCCAGAAAGCGCGCCGAAGCAGCCGCTGCCAAGGTCCACGAGGAAGCACTGGCCGAATCAAAAGAGCAAGAGGCAAAACTTCGCGAAGCTGAGGACGCGGCCCGCAAGGCCCAGGAAGAGGAGGAAGAGCGAGCGCGGCAGGAAATGCTCATTGCGCAAAAGCTCGAGGAGACAGCGCGGAAAAAGGTGAACGAGAAGCAACGGCGAAAGATCGAGGAGGTAGCCGAAAGCGCTGCCAAGGCCCGCGCTGAGGCGGAGGAGCGTCGATTCGAAGCAGAGCTCGCGGCGACCGAATTGGCAAACCAGAAACTCGACTCTCTCGCCAAGGCAGCCGCGGTGGAGCGCGCGCTGAATGAGACCAAGGCTATGATTAATAAGTCTCGTACGCGACAGGGGCTCGATGAGTTCGGGTTTGCGCGCCCACGTGAAGAGCGCGAGAGCGGTCGTGCCTCGGGCTCCGCAGAACCACCGCGTAGGAAGCGCAGCTCCATCTTTGACAAGCTTCGCTCGCGACGCAGCAAGAGCCGGGCCTCAGCGACGTCTGCGCGCGCGCCGGCAGATATGACTCCGCCCGCCTCACCCACGTCTAGTGGGGACCCGGCGGAGGCCTCGAATTCGTTTCGCTCATTCTTTGCAAGCTTCACGCAAGCTGCCGTGGACGGCATCGAATATATGACGGGCTTGCAGCTCGCTGGAGACGAAGCAGCTGCGGCCAATGGGGGGGAGCAGGGCTTCGAGGACGACGACGCGGACTCCTTTTATGACGATGAGGATGACAACGACGCGGCGTCTGACGACGGCGACATGTTTGACAAGCAGCTTCGCGCTGTGGGTGAGCAAGAAAGACTCCAAGCTGCGTCGGCCTGGATCGAGTTTGAGACGAACCGTCTGCTCGAGATCATCAAGGACATTGGGTATGAGGACGAGTACGGTCGCTCTGTGGCGACGTTTAAGGACCTCCTCGACGTCTACGAGGACATCTCGGACACCCTTGTGGGAATTCTGATTCGCGCAAAGCGTGCCGGCAAGGTTTATTATGAGGGCGACATGCTCTTTGAGATTGAGCATGATGATGTCGAGATCACCGCTCTTGAATGAGTCTTGTAAGTGCAACATGCTCCTCTTCTTTCTTTTTCTGTAGAGATCGAGCACGATGATGTCCAGATTTTCACTCTCGAATGAGCAAAGGCAAAGGCAAATCAATCGAGTTGAATGAATGCTATGAATGCTGCGGGAGTGCAACGTGCTCTCCTCTTTTTGCAATCCAACATCGAGCTCGTTGATGTCGAGATTGCCGCGTTCGGATGAGTTTAAAGCTACTTGTGTTTGTTTTCCTGTCCGTGAGGTTGCGGCCACGGCATGCCGGGCGTGCTCTTCACTTCAACAAGTGGTACTGCAAAAGCACCGACCAACCCAAGCCATTCATATGCCGACCTTTCCGTATACCTACAATAATTCGTTTTCTTTGTGTTTTCCTTTAGTATTATTATTATCATCGCGGATGTAGCCTAGTAGCCTCTACTCGAACGCTGCCGAGCTCGTTATGCATCCTTCGATCTATCGCACATTTTCCCCCACACTTGCACCATTTTACGCACAATCCCCAAATCAACATATCAAACAAGAGAAAAAAAAAAAAAAAAAAAAAGTGAAAAGAGGTAGAAATTTGGATAGAATTTATGGGCAAAGGATTGTTGAAGTACTACAGACAGCGTGGCCGGTCTAGACGCGCCTCGAGAGGCTCGGACCTAGCCCTGAGAAAGCACTGAAGCCTCGACTCAGGGGGTCCCTCCTACATTGGGCGCGGACGACTCGACAACTTAGAAGCACTTGCGGTGGACGATCGAGGGTCCAGACTCGTCGTACTCCTGCTTGGAGATCCACATCTGCTGGAAGGTGGAGAGCGAGGCAAGGATGGAGCCACCGATCCAGACGGAGTACTTGCGCTCGGGGGGAGCGACGACCTTGATCTTCATGGTCGAGGGGGCGAGGGCAACCATCTCCTTCTCGAGACGGCCGGCGAGGCCCTCGTACATGGTGGAGCCACCAGACATGACGATGTTGGCGTAGAGGTCCTTGCGGATATCGACGTCGCACTTCATGATGGTCTGGAACATGGTGTCATGCACACCCTGGGCCTCCTTGCCGATGAAGGACGGCTGGAAGAGGACCTCGGGGCAGCGGAAGCGCTCGTTGCCGATGGTGATGACGTTGCCGTCGGGAAGCTCGTAGGACTTCTCGAGGGCCGAGGACTCGGCGGCGAGGCGCATCTCCTCGTCGAAGTCCATGGCGACGTAGGCGAGTTTCTCCTTGATGTCGCGGACAATCTCGCGCTCGGCGGTGGTGGTGAACGAGTAGCCGCGCTCGGTGAGGATCTTCATCATGTAG
>KN805383.1:684439-695485 GCA_000818945.1 Schizochytrium sp. CCTCC M209059 | reverse complement strand
ATCGAAAAAGGCAGACAACGAGGACGCCGAAGTTAGAAGAAGCCCGAGGGAGGTCGGGCCGGAAAAGGACGACGAAAAGGGAGAAAAAGACCGCTGAGACAAGCCCAAAGCAAGCCAAGTCAAGCCAAAAGCGAGTGAAACCAAACAATCTGCGCAGGCTGCGACTTTCAAAAGACTTGCAAGGCTAGTTTTTAGATTCTTTTCTTCCCCCCCCCCCCAACCTCACCCATCTCACGATCGATTCAGAGAAATTAACAAGCAGACAATTTGCCTCGAGCTACGGAGATCGCACGGTGCAGGCTTTAGGGATCACGCTCGACAGGACGCGTTGCAAGGGCCATCGACAACCTTGTCTGTCATTGCCGGGCTTGGTGGGAGGTTGATTGCCGTGACTAGTGTGCAACAAGAAAAGGCTGACTGGCGTCTCGCAAGGGCGCACATTCGTATCAAGGGACAACACGCTCGAAAGGCCACGCGGGCACATTAAAGAAGCTGCAACGCAGCGCAAAGCACAGTGGTAAATCAAACGCAGCAGCTTCGCGCTCACCGCAACCACTTTGAAGACGCTGCTTGAGAGTGTCTCATCGCGCCACCTACGCACTCCGCTACACTCCGCGCAGGGTGACGAGTGGCTACAAGCACTCAAGTGGACGCATTACAAGGACTCAAGTGGACACATTACTGGGCTATTTTCCTTTCCGTTCTACTATTAGCAGGAAAAACGTGAGTGGCTGGACAGCTAAGCTAGCTGACCTGGTCGGTGCTACTAGCCGACGCGTTGATCCCGATCTCGCAGGACCAAGGTCTGCGCACCAACCAGCCAAGCAGCCAAGCTTCCTGGGGCAAGCGCAAGGGTTCATTGCCCAGGTCGTTCTGCATTTTCCCGCCTGGAGCTCACCCGGTCCATCTAGCTTGCCAGCCAGCCAGCCAGTTAGCTAGCTAGCTAGCTAGCTAGCTAGAACTTGCTATCGAAGAGCGTCCGTCTATTTGCTCTGCGGGTGTCCCTTCGCAGCACCAGCTCGCGGCCGCCTGGGCACCCGCCTTTTATCCCAGCCCCTCACGCTCACGCCCACGCCCACGCCCACGCTCTCGACCGGTCGAGAGCCGCTGCGGTCTGCAGCAGCGGACGTCGGGGCGCGGGACGTGCAAGCGCGCGAGCGTCCACGACTTGCGTCGGCGGCGAGGGCGAGGGCGCCAAGGTAAGGTAAGGTAAGCAGACAGCTTCTCTTAGGAATAGGGAGACCGCCAGCCAACCAGGCTCTCTCTGCCAGCCAGCCCAGGCGAGACCTGCAGTGGCACGCAGCCTGGCGAGGCACGACAGTGCAAGGCAAGGCAAGGCAAGGCAAGGCAAGGCAAGGCAAGGCAAGGCAAGGCAAGGCAAGGCAAGTGAAGCGAGCGAGATCGAGCGCCGGCAAACCCGGAACTCCGACCCGAGCGGTCCGCGTGGCGGGCCGCCTCGCACGCCTCGCGCGCGTCTGCACGCTCGGAGAGACAAGGCAAGGCAAGACAAAACAAGACAAGGCTTGCTGGCTTGCGAGCTCGTCTGGACGGACGCCGGCCGCCGGTAACTTGCTTTTCTTGCGCAGGTCGCTTGGTCATTGGCCCGCTCGCTCGGTGCAGTCGATCGGACGCTCGCTAGTTTTGGGCAACAGGTTGTAGCGAGCGAGGGCGGCGGTCTAGGATCGCGGGGTGCGTTCTCACGTGAGAGATTGCTGCTGCTCCTGGCCTGGTCTGACGGTCAGTCGCCCTGAGCATCAGTCTTCCTGAAGGTCAGTCGCAGTCGCAGTCGCGGTCGCTGTCAGTCGCCGCGGCGGAGCTTATCAAAGTAGTGCAGAGAGGAGCAGAGCAGAGCGGAGCGTCAAGCGTGTCGGCGCGGGCACGTCCGCCTGTTCTCGCGTGCGTGTGAACGTGGCTGCAGCGTGGCTGTAGCTTTTCGCATTTTTGCGTCTCGTGTTGTTGACCGCAGCCAACCGCGTCAAAAAGGCAAGTAGAGCGGGCACCACGCCTCCTCTCAGGAGTTTTGGTGTGGTGTAACCCACGAAAAGGTCGCGAGCGTTCGTTCGTTCGTTTTATCTGTCCAGTGCCCGCCAAAGCCTCTTAGGAGAGCAAGAGGCCACAGCCGCGGGTTCCTGCTCAGTGGAGCAGCCCCACACCTTCCGGCCGTCTACTGACGTTTGCCTCCCCTGGGTGTGTGTCGCGGGATAGAGGACTGCGGAGCCTCGCCCCGCACCTGGATCGGAGCCGGAGGAGCGAGCGCTGACCGCTCGCTCGAGTGCGCTGACAGCTTCCCTTGCGCTTGCTTGCCCTCGCTCGCGCGAAGTTTCGGGAAAAAAAGCACGAAACCCGTGTACTCCGCGCCGCTTTCTCGGCTCGCCAGCGCTCGCTCTTTCGCCTCTGCAGTCGTACCAGCAGCAGTAAAAGCCAGCCGATCAGCCTTTGCCCTTGTGCGTTTCTCCCCGGCTTCTTGTGCCTTTCTCGCGTTGTTCTGCATTGCATTGCATCCACATTGCATTGCATCGCATTGCTTCTCGGGGAAACGCACGTGTCGCGTCCTTTCACAGACCACTCGTTAGCGCGTATTATACAGGTCCTTCCCTCACTCTTACTTCTCTCGCGCGCACTCGAGGTCGGTCGGGCGTGTTTCCGGCAACCACCTCGGAACTCTCTCGGAGCCGCCGGCTAGCGCGCTGGGCCATTAGCCGTTCGACGCTGCTGGTCAGGTCGGCCAGGGCAGGATCGGGGGCCGAGGAGGGCGCAGCGAGCGCGAGAGGCACCAGGCGAGGGGAAAGCGAAGGCGAAGCGGGAAGCAGCCGGCTGGCCGCAAGCAAGAAGCGGCGGCGGCAAGGTAGAGAGAGCCTTATTCCCTGGTATACCAAGTCAAGTTGGGCAGACGAACAAATATACAAACAGACAGACAGACAGACAGACAGACGGACAGACAGCAAGAGCAGCAAGAGCAGCAAGAAGAGCAGGAGCAGGAGCAGGAGCAGGAGGAGCAGAGCGCAGAGTTGAGTCTCCTGGACCAAGACTTCTGAAGCCTTGACGCGCGCGTGAGGGGAAGCAAGGTGTCCGCGCGTGCGTTCGATCGATCGTTGTTTGCTTCGCTTCCACCGCAAGCGCGAGCTATCGGAAGTGCGGGGACCCGCAGCGGGGATTCATTTGCACGTCCGCCTCTGCCCGCGCTCAGAGGGGAGCCCACAGATATTCCCGTGCGGGGTCAACTAGCTTGCGGACCGCTGTATACACCTCCTAGAGCGCAATAGCTGTGGATCCACAGTGTAAGTCAGGTGCAGGGACACCCCCTCGCAGTCGCGCGCCGGGTAATCCCTTCAAGCCCCGGCTCGGGACCTCCAACCGCGCGAGCGCGCGTCTCCCTGCGCAGCCTGTGCGAGCGGACTCCTGGCCTTTACACAGCGTCTGTGCGCGCCTGAGCTCCGTGGCTATAGCGCCGACGCACTCTCCCGTGGTCTCTTCTCAACGGCGCCCAAGGAAAGCGCCGGCCTCGCAGAGGGCCTACGCCTGCCAGGGAGCGGCAGCTCCATCGATCGTCCGTGGTCACGGTTCTTCGCCGAGTTTTACGGCTGCGCGCGCGCGCCTGGGACAAGGAGAAGCGGGGAAGGGGTAGGGGCCCTCCGCGGGGTTTCTCGTCGTCCACCGGGCCCTTGCCTCCGCCTGGTCTGCTTGCCGCAGAAAGGAAGCAACCGTTCAGGGCGTGAGAGACCTTATCGCAGACAAAGACGCAAGTCGAGGTCTCTCGCCTCGATCGCAGCAAGTGACTTCGCGCCGCGCTGCGTCGCGAAGTCACGGCCGGGTCTGGTCTGGTCTTGCTTCGCGCGTCAGGCCGAGGCATCGCAGGCGTCGACGAGGTCGCTGTCGCCGTGACTTCGGTCTCTCCAAACCCCTTGCCGTAGGCGCTCGAGCTTGCAGCAACACTAGCACCAGCACCAGCACCAGCAGCTCCTCACAGATAAGCGGCGCGCCCGCTTGTGGCGCGTGCATGGACTGCGTTGACGCCGCGGCGACAAGAGATTGGCACGCGTGACGCGCGGCTTGTACGTAGCACAGTATGCGAGACAGTCGCGACGACATCTCTGGCCACGCAAACGACCCGCACGGGCGACTTCGCAGGCAGTCTACTTCGTCCGCTACGCGTGAAAATGTAACTCAAGGCAATATTGGAGTCTCCGCCAATACACAAGACGAGAGAACCAGTCAGCAGCACCAGCAACAACAACAACAACAACAACAACAACAATCACAATCACAATCACAATCACAACCACAAACGCCACAACAACAGCTTAACTCGGCCATATCTGCTGCGATCGCGCAGTCTCCTGTTTCGCACGCTTTGCAGCAGCAACAACAGCAGCAGCAGTTGCAGCAGCAGCAACAACAGCAACAGCAGCAGCAGCAGCAACAACAGCAACCCCAGCAGTGGCAGGTTAACCCACAAGGTCTCTTCGGTCAAGCTCTCTTTCTATATCAACAACAGCCGGGCAATCACAACCAGCCCATCTCCCTTCAACCTTATCAACTCGCACAGCTTCCTCTTCAATATTTGCAGGCCTTTGGATCAGCGCAGCAGCAACATCAAACGCAATCACAGCAACAGTCACAGCAGCAACAAAAGCAGCAACAAGATCAACAACAAATAGAACAACGACAACGAGACGAAGAGCAATTGCGCCAAAGTCAACAAGCAGATCTTCCAAGAGAAGCAGATAAATTACGAATGCAGCAACAATCTGCGCCAGTGCAGGCAATGTCGGGATCATTGCAGCGCGATGAAAGTCTCATTCAATGGCTCGAGTCTCGAAAATTGCAATTATTGCAAGAGCTCGCACAAATCGAAGCCCATATTCAGGCCTATAGGCAAAACACCTCCAACTCGCAATCTACAGCGACCTATGCGAACCAGCAGCAGCAGCAGCAGCAACAGCGACAACAACAACAACAACAACAACAACAACAATCACAACAACAACAAGGGGGACTTGCCAATAACTCTTCAGATACGAGCTTCATCCGCGCCTTTGTGGAAAGCCAAAAGGCCCAAATCCAGCCATCATCTTCTCCTGCTTCACAACAGCAGCAATTACAGCAACAGCTACAACAACAACTTCGGCAACAGGAACAGGATTTTGCACAACAGTTGAACCAGCAACAGCAGCGGCAGCAACAGCAGCATCATTCAGGGCAACCGAAACAAGAAAACTCGCTCGAATCGCATGAGCGTTATTTGAGCAGGGACGATCTTCAAGCGCTTTCTCATAGTAACGCAATGCAACAGCAGCAGCATCAGCGGGGTCAAGGTTTGTCACCACCGCCGCCGCCACCTCCGACACTTATGTCGCAACATCAACACCCAAACGCGCAGGCTCAGACGCAAGCAAATTTCATGCAAGCCTCAGGCGGGACACCAGCACAACTCGTTTTGCAAGGATTTCCCAGCCAAGTTGGCGTTGGCATGGGGGCCTCGGCTGCATCGCCAGCAACGGGCAACGACGAACCCCCTCGTAAGGTGCGCCGATGGCGCAAGAGCGCCAAATTTTCTTCAAAATATAGAGGCGTCACCTTCCAGAAAAGAGACTCAAAATATGTTGCCCGGGCATGGATTTCCAAAAAGATTGTGCATTTGGGCACATTTGAGACTGAAAAGGAAGCTGCCCGCGTTGTTCGTGACAAGTATTTGGAGATCTACGGCGAGGTGCCCGGTATGAGTCAAGAAGACTTGAGGAAACTCGACCAAGATGACAATGTTGTCGAATCGCACGCTGTCGCAGACGATGATGATGAGGAAGAAGATGCATTGGAGGTCGACGACGACGATGGGAGCGATCTTCCTCCAGCAGCCTCTGCTGCCACGCAATTGGCTACGCCTTCAACGTCCAAGTCTCCGCCGCCCGTTCCCATGGCTGTCGATGAGGAAATTGCACCCGACGCATTTGGGACAGGGGGGGCTGACGCTGGTAGTGGTGGAGGGGGTAGCAATAGCAGCTCTAGTGCGAACACAAGCCGGACAAGTTCGCAGAGCCGCAGCAACATCGATAGTTCTGCGCCAAAGGCTGCTTGATGAAATTTACAAGGAAATCTGACCTATTCTTTTTGTTGTTTTTGTTGACTCTCTTTTTCCTTTTAAACTCTGGTCGAGACCTTTCTTGTGATTTTTTCCTTTTGTCACATTGACGAAAGGACTTCCCTGGCCGTGAATCAGGATCGACTAAATCAACCATCTTCTCAAATGCGTCGAGCTAGCCTGGACCTAGTCCTACTGCCTAGTGCTTAGTGTTCAACTTCAAGCTGCCTTCATCTCTCTCTCGCGAGACCGACCCACCGACCGACCGACCGACCGACCGACCGACCTCATTTTTCTAGCATTGTGCAGTAGTACGTACGTATATTCGATGGTTCTTTTGGGAACGAGGCTCGACCCTAGTTTGACCCTTGCAAGGGTCGCAGGGAAGTGGGTGGCAACTAGCCGGGTTCGTGGCGCAGAGAAGCGAGGAGCAGAGCAGGAATTCGCGCGCAGCGAGGTCGCGTAGGGACGATGGGCAAGCGCAAGGGCAGCAAGGGCGGCAAGGGCGGAGGCTCGAAGCGCCGCAAAGGCGGTCTTAGCAAGAACGCTCGCAAGGCCAAGGCCCAGGCCGACTGGTACACGAACGATGGCGCGACAGGCATCTATGGCAGCCTGAGCAAGAAGAACGACAAGTCTGGCGAGCGCGAGGAGAGTGCGGCCGGGCAAAGGTCAGGGAAGAGGCGCAGAGAGCGAGACGGTCTTCTCGGATCCCGCAATGACATCGCGAACGGCTTCGAGGACGCTGACAGTGATGGCGAGGTTGAATGGGACCAGGACGACAACGTCGATTCTGACGACGCTGAGGAAGAGCCTGACGCCGCGTACCAGGGTCTCTTGTCGAGCCTGACTAGCGCGGAAAACTCGTTGGCACTCTTAGAGCGAGGCGTGCTTGACCGTGTACGTCGCGAGCAAGAGGGCATCGAAGATGATGATGATGACGACGACGACGAAGATGTCGACGAAGATGGAGAGGAGCAAGAAGAAGATGAAGAAGACGAGAATGGCGAAGGCAATAAAATGCAAGAGTCTGAAATCGACAACGCTGCAAATGAAGGTTCCCATGGCAGCGACGTCGAGGAAGACGACGAAGACGAAGACGAAGACGAAGACGCCGGGCCCGAGATGGCTGAGAGCGGGCACTTCGAGGAAAGGTTTGTCAAGAATTACGGGTTTGACGAAGACAGTCTAGAGAGACTCGCGGATCAAGACGCACAAATGGATCCGCCGACCAAACGAGAGAAAATTCTACAACGCAAGTCCAAGAGCAAGATCCTCGTGGGCACAACCAAGCTAAAGTGCATTGCTCTGGGCGCAGATGCTGATGCCATGGTGAATCGCAACGAATTCACGGCTGAACGTGTACGCAAAGGCAATGAGGACGCACTTGTTCAAAATTACGAGATAAGGACGCGCCTCGCCAAGTCGTGGCTCGCGTATGCTGAACGGCGGCATCGTATTTGCAAGGACCGTCTGGGCGAAGACAGAGTTCCACCTCGAAATGCGTTCGGCTTCACTGCGCTCCAAAACGCTCTGGTGGAACCTTTGAAGAGGTACACGGATATAAACTTTGGCGCGCGAGACCTAGGCAATGCTTCAGAACTCCGTGAGTTGTACGTGCTTCACGTGCTGAACCACGTCATGAAGAGCAGAGATTTGGTCACAAAACACAATGCTCGCCTCCGCGTTCGGGCAGAAAAGCAACGTCGCGCAAGGGAGGCTGCCAAGGTCGCTCGCGGACAAGCAGCCTCTGGTAAGAGCGACGAAGGCGAAGAAGAATCAGAAGAAGAAGAAGAGGGGGGGGAGAATAACGAGGCTGCCGAAAACGACGATCTCCTGGACGATGTCGTCCGTGATCAGGGGTTCACACGGCCCCAGGCCCTCATCCTCGTGCCGACACGGCACGCTGCATTGCGCGTCATGCGCGTTATGCTCGAGGTGTTGCCCTCAGGAACGAGTGTAGCGAACAAGTCGCGCATTTTCTCAGACTATTGCGAAGAAGGCGGCGAAGAGCTTCCGGATGTTGCCAAGCGGGTTCGACGCGAGTCCGCGACGGCGGGTGAAGCCTACGACGAACTGTTTTACGATGCCGAGGAGCACCCGTTCCTGCGCGATGACGAAGCACGAAAAGGGGGTGCTGGCGGCGGGCGCCCTGCGGACTGGCATGATGTTTTCACGGGTAATAGTGATGAGTGCTTTCGTATCGGCGTGGCTTTGAACGGGCGCAAGAGCGTACGGTTCTTTGCGGATTTCTACAAGGCTGACATCATCATTGCCTCGCCTCTGGGCATTCGTCTTGCGACCGGCCAGGAGATTGGAGACGCCGCTGAAAACGACCAGGATGCCACCGGGCGTGATGCAGGCGGAGAAGAAGATGGGGAGGTAGAAGAGGAGGATAATCTAGCTGATCTGGGCATTAATACTCGCGAGCAGCTGCGACGCGAGGAACGTCGAAAGGAAAAGGAGTCAACAGACTTTCTTTCGTCGATTGAAGTCTGCGTGATTGATCAGGCCGAGATGATTCAAATGCAGAATTGGCAACATCTCATTGACACCATGAGCGCCGTGAACAGAAAGCCCATTGAGCTTCGTGATGATATGGACTTTTCGCGCATTCGGCCCATTTCTCTCGTGGACGGCCTTCCGCGCCGCTTTCGCCAGACGATTGTATGCAGTGCGTATCCTGATCCTTTTATCAACGCTCTTACAGCGCCACGATCGAGCACCGACCTGAATCTCGCAGGCCAGCTCACTGTGCGCCGAGCTGCCTACTCTGGCGTTCTCGAGGATGTTGATGTGGACGGGATTGCCCACAAGTTTGTGCGTGTGGAAACAGATAGCGACGACCGTCTTGAGTACTTTAGGATGAACGTGCTGCCAGCGTTGCAGCGTCAAGCTGCAGCGCACACTATGGTGGTTGTCCCATCCTACCTTGACTTTGTTTCGGTGCGCAAGCTCTTTCGCGACGCGGCGCATAGTCTTGGCGAGGAGGGCGAGCGCGCCATGGGTAAGCCGTGGCGTCGTCAGCGCAAGAACCGCGTGCGCGACAAGTCGGGCAAGCGGCTCTCTCACACGGAGACAGATGGTGAAATTGAGCAGGCGCTCTTTGTTTCTGTGACCGAGTACTCGGAAACTGACCAGATTACGCGTGCGCGTGGCGATTTCTTCCACGGACGGGCGAGGATTCTTCTCACGACGGAACGATTTCACTTTTACAACCGTTTCCGTCTTCGCGGCATCCACCGCTTGGTCTTTTATGCGCCGCCGCTCAACGCTCACTTTTACTCGGAGCTCGCAAACCTCATTGAGCCCTCTGCGGAGCCGTCATCAAATCTCGTGCTCTTTGACAAACGCGAAGCCATGGCGCTCGAGCGCATCGCCGGGACCACCGCTGCTCTGCACATGCTCAAGGGTACCAAACGCGTCTTTACGTTCACGACGGGCGCCTAGGCGAGCAATCTTTAATTGTGTGGGTGTCGGCCGGGTCATAGTATGGTAGTACCACCAGCATGTTTCCTTTTTCTTGCTTTCTTGATTACGTCGCTGCTGTGTCCCATTGTGTTTCGGCCTACCACCATGTCTGCGAATGGAAAAGTAGAAACAGCCTGTCGTCTCCATTTCTTGGCTTTAGGGGAGATTGTCTTGGTGGCCAAGCGTCCACAAAACTCGCCAACGTGAGGAGGAAGCGACTTGCACGTCCACGCGCGGGACACCTTGCCTCGAGGAGCCAGCGGACAATGTATTCTTTTTTTCTGCCAGACCACAATTGCTCTGCGCATGCCCACGGGACGTCGTCTTCATCGACTCGATTGTGGAGCGCGCTATTGTTACCTCTTGTTTTTGCTCCTGGGCATGCACTTATAAAATCAAACCAAGGTTCCCTCGGTGCTACCGCGGTATACTGGATTTGATGCCACTGCTGCGGCCTCGGGTCCCCGACGCAGTCCCAGCCAACCTGGTTGATTGATGAGAACGCCGCGGTGGCCGTTTTCCATGCGCATCATGATGACATTATACGGAGATGGCGTGCCGCGTCCTCCCTGTCTAGACGAGACGAGACGAGACGAGACGAGACGAGACGAGACGAGACGAGACGAGACGAGACGAGACGAGACGAGCCCCAGGTGCTGTCCGCCTGAGGATGGCCTACCATCCGGCCTCTGCGCTCCCTCTCCGCGGCGTGCTCCGAATGCAAGCTGGGGCGGGGCAGCGGGGCGACTCGGTTGGCCGCCCTCCGTGCGTCGCGCGCGAGCCGCGCAGGGTCCCGAGACTCGGGTCTTCTGGCGGCGGCGTGCTCGCGCATTACGCTATCGCTCGTCTATTGTGCGACCGGCCCCGCCCCAGACTGCCTGCCTGCCCGCCAGACTGACTGACTGCCTGACGCACCACACGCACGCACGCTCGCTCCCGCGCGAGCGCCGGCAGCTGGCGCGGCGCCGGGCCCGGAAACAAACTCCGTTCGCCGCGCCCGGGCGCCCGAGCGAGCCCTGGCCGCGCCCTCGAGCCGCGAGAGAGCCCGAGAGCGGCGCGCATTATTTAGGCAACGAAAGAAAGAAATCGGCAGTTCTGCAATCCCGAGCCCAGCCCAGCCCAGCGGAGCCGGGCCGAGCGGGGCCGAGCGGGGCCGGGCGGAGCCGGGCCGAGCGCAGCGCGGCCGAGCGCGGCGCAGCCGGGCCGGGCAGCAGAGCGGAGCGGCGGCGCAGCGAGCAGAGGCCGCCTGGCGAGAAGCCGGGCCGGCGGCGAGGAGGCGCCAGCCCGATTCCGCCCGCCCCGGCGAGCAGGCGCAGAACAAAATAGAACAGAACAGAACGGAACGGAACAGTACAGAGCAGAACAGAACAGAACGGAGCAGGCAGAACAGAACACACGGGCGAGCGACCGGCCGAGCCTGAGACAGACAGACCCACCCTCCGCGACCCAGGCAGGCCAAGAGAAACGCCCCGCGCGCGCAGGCTCTCGCGCTGCGCCGC
>KN805383.1:615947-672707 GCA_000818945.1 Schizochytrium sp. CCTCC M209059 | reverse complement strand
CGCGCGGCGGTTGCGCGCGGAGGGGCGTCGGCCGAGGGCCAGCCGCGCGAGAGAGAGATAGCGGAGGTTAGGGAGCGCGGCGCGAAAGGGAAAAAAGCAGAGCGCCGGCGGCGACGACGCGAGGGAGGACGCCATGAGCGAGGAGCAGAAGGACGCCGCGGCGACGGCGCAGGAGGAGAAGACGGAGAACGCGCCCATGGAGGTCGAGAAGACCGCCGAAAGCAGCGCCGCAGAGGAGGCCAAGCCGCAGGAAGAAGAGAAGAAGGCTGAGGCCGACGTTGACGCGGCTGCGGCTGCGGCTGCTCCTGCCGCCAGCGCAGGCGCCGAGGAGGCCAAGAAGGAGGAAGAAGATAAGATGGACGTCGATGACGGCGTCAAGGAAGAGAGCAAAGAAGGCGCAGAGGCTGCTGCCCCTGCTGCTCCTGCTGCTGCCAAAGAAGAAGACCAGAAGGCGCCGGCCATCGGCGGCGAACTCAAGGTGCAGGCCCCAGAGCCCACCGACGCCGCCGCCACTGCCGAGGGCGCCGAGGAAAGTGAAATTCCCGGATCACCCAAGCGAGGGACCGCCGAGGAAGCACAGCTCAAAGAAACCCTCGCCAAAGAGGAGGAATTCTCGCGCAGCGAGGCTCGGCAGATGCACGACTCTGAGCTCAAGCGCATCCGCGAGGCCCAAAATGCACGGCTTGCCAAGTCCGGAAAACGCAGCGCAGAGGCCAGACTCAAGTTTCTGCAGGAGCAGACGGACGTCTTTGCGCGCTTCATGAACACGCCCGCGGCCGAAGTTCCCAAGAAAAAGGTGAAAAAGGCGAAAAAGGCACCCACGGGCGGATCTCGCGGACGCAAGACTGAAGAGGAGGAAGATGAG
This sequence comes from Schizochytrium sp. CCTCC M209059, assembly GCA_000818945.1. Taxonomy (NCBI): domain Eukaryota; class Bigyra; order Thraustochytrida; family Thraustochytriidae; genus Schizochytrium; species Schizochytrium sp. CCTCC M209059. The sequence continues at coordinate 671,842 of KN805383.1, read as the reverse complement.
GAGCTCATGGCGGATTCGCTCAAGGGCAAGGTCCTCACCCGCCTGACCGTGCAGCCCAAGTGCATCGCCTTTGGTACGATGCGCCCGTACCAGATTGAGGGTCTGAACTGGATGATCAACCTCTACGAGCAAGGCATTAACGGCATTCTCGCCGATGAAATGGGTCTGGGTAAGACCCTGCAGACCATTTCGCTGCTCGGATACCTCAAGAACGATCGCAACGTTAGTGGACCGCACATCATTATCGTGCCAAAGTCGGTCTTGGGCAACTGGCAGCGCGAGCTGGCACGCTGGTGCCCGTCTCTGCGCGTCATCAAGGTTCACGGCAACCAGGCAGAGCGTGCCGAACAGATTAAGACGACCATGATTGCTGGCACTTTTGATGTGTGTGTGACCACCTACGAAGTTGTCCGTATTGAGCGCGCCTCCTTTCTCAAGTTCAAGTGGCGCTACCTCATCATGGATGAGGCGCACAGCATCAAGAATGAGCAGTCGCGCCTCTCGCAGGTCGTGCGCGAACTCGACACCGAGTTTCGCCTCCTCATTACGGGTACCCCGCTGCAGAACAACTTGCGCGAGCTTTGGGCCCTGCTCAACTTCTTGCTCCCCGAAGTTTTTGGCGATTCGGACGTTTTTGAGGACTTCTTCAAGATCGAGAACATGGCTGAAGAGAGCGTCGTGTCCAAGCTCCACGCAATTCTCCGTCCGTTCATGATTCGGCGCCTCAAGTCGGATGTTGAGGACGCCCTCCCGCCCAAGCGCGAAATCAAGCTCTTTACCGGTATGACCGAGATGCAGACGTACTGGTACAAGAAGACGCTGAGCCGTGACGTGGCGGCGCTTAACCAGCTCGGTGGCCCGGAAAAGACGCGTCTGCTCAATATTCTCATGCAGCTGCGCAAGGTGTGCAACCACCCCTATCTGTTCCAGGGCGCCGAACCCGGTCCGCCGTACTTTGATGGCCCGCATCTGTGGGAGAACTCGGGTAAAATGATCCTGCTCGACAAGCTGCTGTCCAAGCTCAAGGCGAACGGGGACCGTGTGCTCATCTTTTCGCAAATGACGCGTCTTCTTGACATCCTTGAGGATTACATGCGCTTCCGCGGCTACCAGTACTGCCGTATTGACGGCCAGACCAAGGGTGAGGATCGTGACAAGTACATGGCCGAGTACAACGAGCCGGGATCGAGCAAGTTCGTCTTTTTGCTCTCGACGCGCGCCGGTGGTCTGGGCATCAACTTGCAGACTGCCAACATTGTCGTGCTCTACGATTCGGACTGGAACCCGCAAATGGATCTTCAGGCACAGGATCGTGCGCATCGTATCGGTCAGAAGAAGGAGGTCACCGTCTTCCGCTTCGTAACGGAGGGCACCGTCGAAGAGAAGATTGTCGAGCGCGCCGAGAAAAAGCTGTACCTCGATGCCGTCGTGGTGCAGCAGGGCCGTCTGCAGCAGCAAAACAAGAACCTCGACAAGGACGAGCTTATGACCATGGTCAAGTTCGGTGCCGAGGCCATCTTCAAGACAACGGGCGCCTCGGTCACGGACGAGGATATCGACCTCATTCTTGAAAAGGGTCGCAAGAAGACGGAAGAAACCAAGTCCAAGTACCAGACGGACGCGCAGCACAACTTGCTCAACTTTCGTCTCGACGATGGCGCCGGCACAGACACTTTCATGTTTGACGGCGAGAACTACCGCGGCAAAAAGGTCGGAAACTTCATTGCGCTGCCCCAGCGTGCGCGCAAGAAGAACTACGACGTCAACGAGTACTACCGCGACGCTCTCAACACGTCAAACGAGACAAGTAAAAAGAAAGAGGCGCGTCTGCCCAAGGGCTTAACGATGCACGACTTTCAGTTCTTCCAAAAGGACAAGATTGAGGCCCTCGAAAAGAAGGAGCACGAGTACATCACGCAGCGCCGCGCCCAGATGCAACGCATCAAGGAGGCCAAGAACAACGAGCGCCGCACCTCTTCGTCCTCGGCCGCCCCCGAGGCGGAGGGCGACAAGAAACCGCTCTCGGAGCGCCTCGAGGAAGAGCTCGCCACCATGGAGCTCTCTGCCGAGGAGCAAGAGGAGAAGGAGAAGCTCATCTCCGAGGGCTTTGGCTCGTGGAACCGTCGCGATTTTCGCGCCTACACCTCGGCCTGCGAGCGCCACGGCCGCGATGCACGCGATGACATTCTGGCCGACGTTGCAGAGGCAACGGGCAAGTCCAAGACGGAGATTCGCGACTACCACGACACCTTTTGGCGTCGTTACAAGGAGATTAGCGATCACGAGCGGATCATTGACCGCATCAAGAAGGGTGAGCAAAAGCTGGCGCGCCGCGCCGCCATCACGGAGGCTCTTGACAAAAAGGTCGCCCGCACCAAAAACCCATGGCAAGCGCTCACCATCAACTATGGCTCCAACAAGGGCAAGACATTTAGCGAGGAGGAGGATCGATTTCTTGTCTGCATGTTGCAGCGTCTGGGGTACGGCGCTTGGGACCAGCTCAAGCAGGAGATCCGCAAGGCCTGGAACTTTCGCTTTGATTGGTTTTTCAAGTCGCGCACCGCTGCCGAGCTTCAGCGTCGCGCAGATACCCTCGTGCGACTCATTGAAAAGGAGCTCGAGGAGGAGACGAAAAAGTCCGAGGCCGGGAAGCGCACCAAGGCAAGCACCGCCAAGAAGGAGTCCAAGGCGAAGGACAAGGGCTCCAAGGGCGCTAGTGCCACCAAGGATGATGATGATGACGATGATGATGACAATGATGACGAAGACGATAACAACGCCAACGATGATGATGACGACGCCAAGAAAGACGGTGACGATGACGACGCCAAGAACGAAGATGACGACGAAGAGGCCAAGGAAGCCGCCGAGCCCAAGAAGAAGAAGCAGCGCAAGAAGTAAACAGCAACATTTACAGATGAGGCGTTGGGGTCGCACGCCTGTCCTCGTCGATGCTTTGGAACAAAACGAAACAAAAAAAAATCATAATACTTACATACTTTCTATACCAGTATCACGATCAATCAATACCTTCCTCTTGCTTGCGTGTCGTGAAGGAGGAGAAAAAGTTTTGCTCGGAATCCTTCCTCATTCGTGCGCTTGAGTTCCGATGTTTCGTCCATGCTGCTGTTGATACACATGCTTTTATACACACCATTTTTCGACACATGTTCAAGTTGGGTTGGGGCAGACAGAGTTGGGCAAAAAATTATCGGAACGGCCAGCGCGCAAGACCAGGCTGTGTGCTTGTCGCTTGCGCGCAGCCGACGGCGAGCGAGATTACCTTCTACCCGCTCTGCCCTCCTCTGGCGATCGGCAGGTGGGCCAAGGCGGAAGGCCCGGCAGCAACGGCAGCGGCAGCAGCAGCAGCTGCTGCCTCGAGGACTCTGCATGAGCGGAAACGTCGAACTGCAGCCCCTCGGGAACGGCGGGGCGGGCAACAGCAGCAGCAGCAGCAGCAGCAGCAACAACAACAACAACAACTCGGGCGGCCTTGCCAACTTTAGTGGCGGGACGAGCCTGCGCAAAAGGTTTGGCAAGTCCGGAGACGCCCCGAGCGGCGCTTCTCGTGTCGAGAATCTCCGACGCCTCGGCGCGTCGAGCAGCGGCAACAGCAGCTCCGTCTATGGGGGTACAGTGCCTCTGGGCGGAGGTGGTAGCAGCCAAAACAACGCAGGCCAAAATGGCGCCGCAACAGCAGGACCAGGAGCTTTTGGTAGCTCTCGACTCGTGTCTCCCCTGGGAAGACAAGCCATGGAATCCGCGTTCGTATTACGTAATGATGGCTTGCAGCAACTTCCACTGCTCGAAAGCTCGCTCAAAAATCAACAAAATGCTTCCACAGACGTCCGCGCCAAGCTTGAAGAGTACCAGAATGCAGTGGAAAACTTACGCGGACGCAGCGGGGGTTCTGCTTCGACGCGAAGAACCTCCTGGGCCTTCATGTCTTTGATCATGGTCATTCTGCCAGTTTTGGTCATTGTCGTCATCTATCTGTTTACTCGAGACAATACATCCGAAACATCAGTCTCCGTACGGGAAATATGTAACACGGAGGATTTAGAAGTTTGTCTGGAGGGTCTCGTCGCCCAGCTCCGTGACGACTCGACTGCGGCGCTCCGATCACCCATCCACTATCTCTTTACTTTTGGTGCCATCGCCGTCACATTCTTGCTGTATGGCTGCCTGTACAAACGGCGTCGACTCGTGCGTCAGCGACTTTTGGCCAGCCTCCCGAATAACTCGATTGATCTATGGACGGGTCATCGCAAGGGAAGCCGACGGCCCTATCAAACGACGCCCTTCAACTCGGACATGTACATTTGCATTTTTGAATGTCTGCAGCGAGCAGTGTTGGCGCGCAACATTCAGCTCATTGTTGCAGAGAACGAGGTCATGCAGGGCAATACGCCCAGTCAGGACCTGAACTGGGGCTATGTCGACAGCGCCGGTGTCGGGCGCAAGGGCATGGGCAAGCTTTCGCGTGTGAACTTTAAGAGATACACAGCCAAGTCATATGAGTTTGTCAGTGAGCTCGCGGCCCGCGAGAACCCTGCCTACCAGATTCACTCGTGGGAAACTGTTCGCGACTATATGGGTCGCTTGAAAACGCTCTGCAAGCCTCCCGACTGCAGCGTCGCCATCAGCGAGCGTCGTTGCGACGAGTTTGTCGCGCTCTATGAGGAGGCGCGTTTTAGTCCTGCAACTTTTGATACGGCAAAGTGGGATCTCGTTCGTCAGAACTTGCATTACTTTCACCAATACTTTGCGCCACAACAATGAGTCAAGGCACGAGCGATTCAGTTCTCCCCAAAGCAAAGCCAAGACAGAGAGGGAGAGGTTTCTGTGCAGTGCAGGGCCGAATCAGAGCAATCGCAACGTCTTTTGCTAAAGTCATTGACTGCTATGGTCAGTCAATTCAAGTCATGTCAAGTCAAAGCGTTCTTCACTGCAAGAGCCCGCGTTTCAAGTCCTTTTCGCGACGTCTGGCCTCTTTAACACGTAATAGAGGACCGTCCGCGCGGCACCGAACCTTGCCATGTTACGCGACGTGATAGCCAGCCGGCACCTGTTTTCTTTCTTTCTTTCTTTCTTTCTTTCTTTCTTTCTTTCTTTCTTTCTTTCTTTCTTTCTTTCTTTCTTTCTTTCTTTCTTTCTTTCTTTCTTTCTTTCTTTCTTTCTTTCTTTCTTTCTTTCTTTCTTTCTTTCTTTCTTTCTTTCTTTCTTTCTTTCTTTCTTTCTTTCTTTCTTTCTTTCTTTCTTTCTTTCTTTCTTTCTTTCTTTCTTTCTTTCTTTCTTTCTTTCTTTCTTTCTTTCTTTCTTTCTTTCTTTCTTTCTTTCTTTCTTTCTTTCTTTCTTTCTTTCTTTCTTTCTTTCTTTCTTTCTTTCTTTCTTTCTTTCTTTCTTTCTTTCTTTCTTTCTTTCTTTCTTTCTTTCTTTCTTTCTTTCTTTCTTTCTTTCTTTCTTTCTTTCTTTCTTTCTTTCTTTCTTTCTTTCTTTCTTTCTTTCTTTCTTTCTTTCTTTCTTTCTTTCTTTCTTTCTTTCTTTCTTTCTTTCTTTCTTTCTTTCTTTCTTTCTTTCTTTCTTTCTTTCTTTCTTTCTTTCTTTCTTTCTTTCTTTCTTTCTTTCTTTCTTTCTTTCTTTCTTTCTTTCTTTCTTTCTTTCTTTCTTTCTTTCTTTCTTTCTTTCTTTCTTTCTTTCTTTCTTTCTTTCTTTCTTTCTTTCTTTCTTTCTTTCTTTCTTTCTTTCTTTCTTTCTTTCTTTCTTTCTTTCTTTCTTTCTTTCTTTCTTTCTTTCTTTCTTTCTTTCTTTCTTTCTTTCTTTCTTTCTTTCTTTCTTTCTTTCTTTCTTTCTTTCTTTCTTTCTTTCTTTCTTTCTTTCTTTCTTTCTTTCTTTCTTTCTTTCTTTCTTTCTTTCTTTCTTTCTTTCTTTCTTTCTTTCTTTCTTTCTTTCTTTCTTTCTTTCTTTCTTTCTTTCTTTCTTTCTTTCTTTCTTTCTTTCTTTCTTTCTTTCTTTCTTTCTTTCTTTCTTTCTTTCTTTCTTTCTTTCTTTCTTTCTTTCTTTCTTTCTTTCTTTCTTTCTTTCTTTCTTTCTTTCTTTCTTTCTTTCTTTCTTTCTTTCTTTCTTTCTTTCTTTCTTTCTTTCTTTCTTTCTTTCTTTCTTTCTTTCTTTCTTTCTTTCTTTCTTTCTTTCTTTCTTTCTTTCTTTCTTTCTTTCTTTCTTTCTTTCTTTCTTTCTTTCTTTCTTTCTTTCTTTCTTTCTTTCTTTCTTTCTTTCTTTCTTTCTTTCTTTCTTTCTTTCTTTCTTTCTTTCTTTCTTTCTTTCTTTCTTTCTTTCTTTCTTTCTTTCTTTCTTTCTTTCTTTCTTTCTTTCTTTCTTTCTTTCTTTCTTTCTTTCTTTCTTTCTTTCTTTCTTTCTTTCTTTCTTTCTTTCTTTCTTTCTTTCTTTCTTTCTTTCTTTCTTTCTTTCTTTCTTTCTTTCTTTCTTTCTTTCTTTCTTTCTTTCTTTCTTTCTTTCTTTCTTTCTTTCTTTCTTTCTTTCTTTCTTTCTTTCTTTCTTTCTTTCTTTCTTTCTTTCTTTCTTTCTTTCTTTCTTTCTTTCTTTCTTTCTTTCTTTCTTTCTTTCTTTCTTTCTTTCTTTCTTTCTTTCTTTCTTTCTTTCTTTCTTTCTTTCTTTCTTTCTTTCTTTCTTTCTTTCTTTCTTTCTTTCTTTCTTTCTTTCTTTCTTTCTTTCTTTCTTTCTTTCTTTCTTTCTTTCTTTCTTTCTTTCTTTCTTTCTTTCTTTCTTTCTTTCTTTCTTTCTTTCTTTCTTTCTTTCTTTCTTTCTTTCTTTCTTTCTTTCTTTCTTTCTTTCTTTCTTTCTTTCTTTCTTTCTTTCTTTCTTTCTTTCTTTCTTTCTTTCTTTCTTTCTTTCTTTCTTTCTTTCTTTCTTTCTTTCTTTCTTTCTTTCTTTCTTTCTTTCTTTCTTTCTTTCTTTCTTTCTTTCTTTCTTTCTTTCTTTCTTTCTTTCTTTCTTTCTTTCTTTCTTTCTTTCTTTCTTTCTTTCTTTCTTTCTTTCTTTCTTTCTTTCTTTCTTTCTTTCTTTCTTTCTTTCTTTCTTTCTTTCTTTCTTTCTTTCTTTCTTTCTTTCTTTCTTTCTTTCTTTCTTTCTTTCTTTCTTTCTTTCTTTCTTTCTTTCTTTCTTTCTTTCTTTCTTTCTTTCTTTCTTTCTTTCTTTCTTTCTTTCTTTCTTTCTTTCTTTCTTTCTTTCTTTCTTTCTTTCTTTCTTTCTTTCTTTCTTTCTTTCTTTCTTTCTTTCTTTCTTTCTTTCTTTCTTTCTTTCTTTCTTTCTTTCTTTCTTTCTTTCTTTCTTTCTTTCTTTCTTTCTTTCTTTCTTTCTTTCTTTCTTTCTTTCTTTCTTTCTTTCTTTCTTTCTTTCTTTCTTTCTTTCTTTCTTTCTTTCTTTCTTTCTTTCTTTCTTTCTTTCTTTCTTTCTTTCTTTCTTTCTTTCTTTCTTTCTTTCTTTCTTTCTTTCTTTCTTTCTTTCTTTCTTTCTTTCTTTCTTTCTTTCTTTCTTTCTTTCTTTCTTTCTTTCTTTCTTTCTTTCTTTCTTTCTTTCTTTCTTTCTTTCTTTCTTTCTTTCTTTCTTTCTTTCTTTCTTTCTTTCTTTCTTTCTTTCTTTCTTTCTTTCTTTCTTTCTTTCTTTCTTTCTTTCTTTCTTTCTTTCTTTCTTTCTTTCTTTCTTTCTTTCTTTCTTTCTTTCTTTCTTTCTTTCTTTCTTTCTTTCTTTCTTTCTTTCTTTCTTTCTTTCTTTCTTTCTTTCTTTCTTTCTTTCTTTCTTTCTTTCTTTCTTTCTTTCTTTCTTTCTTTCTTTCTTTCTTTCTTTCTTTCTTTCTTTCTTTCTTTCTTTCTTTCTTTCTTTCTTTCTTTCTTTCTTTCTTTCTTTCTTTCTTTCTTTCTTTCTTTCTTTCTTTCTTTCTTTCTTTCTTTCTTTCTTTCTTGGGGGGGGGGGGGGGGGGGGGGGGGGGGGTCGTGCCGTGGAGCACGAACAATGTGGCAGGCAAAGAATTATTTTGTTTTTGTTATATTTTTGTAAAGCACGCCTTGAAGAAGCAGGCGTGGCAAAATCAAAACCAAAATTTCGAAACCAAACCCCAAATCCAATCCAGACGCGCACGCCGAGGACAAGCCCAGTTCAAGACGGGACAGCGAACGGCAAGATGAGCGCGACGCCCGGCCTCACGCCCGGCCTCACGCCCGGCTTCACGCCCGGCCTTACGCCCGGCCTCGGTGGCGGTCTCGGCGACCTTGGCGGAGATGGCGGCCTCGGTGGCGGCGGCGGCGGCGGCGACGGCGGCGACGACGGACGCTTGAGCGGGAGCATCGCGCGCGAGGAGGGCGCCCCGCTGGAGACGGCAGAGATTAACGAGGCTTTTGACGTGCTGCCTCTGATCGGAGAGATCATCGCGCAAGTCATTGCTGCGAGCGGCGTGGGCGGTGACGATATGGTCGATGCCGAGGCCCCTGACGAGGCTGGCGCGAAGATGGTCGAGCTGCGCGATAAACTTGCGCGAGCCGAGTCGATGCTGGACTCCATCCCAGGAGGCGAGCTCAGCCGCAAAATGCAAAAGCGTAAGATGGAAGAGCTCGACAAGATCCTTTCAAAAAAGCGCTCCTTTCTTCAAACGTTTTCGAGCTAAATTAGGGTTTTGACAGCGGATCCTCGAGGTCAAGAAGATAGGGCACGAGAGATACTAGTTCCGCAATCAAGAAACGTACAATTTGCTGCGTGCAAGACGCAACAGAATGGGGACAATGACTGCATCTCAAGTATACCATTTACGCGCACGAGGGCGCATTTGTGCGAGACCAAGGTCTTAGGCTTCGGTCTCATTCATCGCGTTCGCATTTGAATTTGAATTTGCTGCCGAAGATGAAGCTGACGTCGATGATTTTGCTCCCGTTGCGCCAGTGCCCCCCTCGTTGGTGCACTTTACGACGCGAGGTGCCACGCCAGGTTCGAAATTAAGGAGCACCGAATCCGTGGCTGCTGGGCCCGGAGGGCGCGGGACAGTCAGGACAACCTCGTGGCGGTTGTCCTCCTCGCCAAAGGCGTAGCGCAAGGTCTTGAGGGGGGCGCCCGCTGCATCCTCGGGCACATGCAGCGTAGCCGGCCCCATCTCAGCGCCCGCGGCAGCGACACCCGGGGCGCGGGTCCAAAGTTTACCTGCAGGGGCAATGCCGGTGCCGCTGGCGCTCGCCTCGCGGCCATTTTCGGCCATTGCGGGCAGAGAAAGCTTCTTGCGGACTTCGTCTGGGAGTGACTCGGCATCGCGTGGCATGTGATTGAACCAAATGTTGACGAGAAAGGTCACGCGCGTGCCCTGCGCGCCCGCCATGGGGTCCGCGTCATCGCCTGTGAAGAGAGGCAAGAGATCTGCCGAAGCGGCGTGCAAGAGTCTCCCGTCGAAAGAGATGTGTTTGCCTGCGCGTGGTCGACTACAAAAGACGAGAGGACCGGCCGGGCCCTCGATGGGATCGCTGTACCGCGGGGGCGCCGTCTTTTGCAGGACGAGCGTAGCGCCACCCGGGTCGGCGAGGTAGGTAACAGTGCTAATATGAGGGAAGACATTGACGCCATAGTCCTCGAGACCATAATCCTTGTCCCAATGAAAGACGACGTCGCTGTCATCGTCGAGCACGAGCGTCCACCACTCTGCTCCTGACTTTGATGCGTCGTAAATGAGCGAGTCGGCATGGAATCGGAAAATGTCCAGGGCAAGCTGCTCGAGCGCCGACTGTGGCGTCTCGTCAGCACGGACAAAGTAGGTCTCTCCACCGCTGTAGGCTTCGCCGTCCTCGGCTTGGCGTGCGGAGAAGACTGTCTTGCAGTCGGCCAGGAGCTCTTCGCTGAGCGAAATGCAGCCATGCATGGCCCTGAATCCATAGTTTACAGGGCCGCGCACCCCAGGCGCAATGCGTCCGTGTTGGTCGAGGCCAATCTCTGGCGCGTCAGACGAGGCGTCTGAGGACTCTTCGTCCTCGGAGGACGAGTTCTCGTCGCAAGATTCTTGGTCATCGTTCGCGTCCTCGTCTCCGTCTTCCCGTGTGCGGAGAGACGTCTTGGCGTCCGCGTCCCGGCCCGCCCCGGCCTGGTCCTCCTCCCTCTCCACGCCACCCATGTCGGCGTCCGCGAACTCCGCCATGTGCGTGCTCTCTCGTTTTTCTTCGTCGGCGCGCGGATCTCTCGAGAGCGCTTCGTTGGCAGTCCTTCTGCCCGCCCTTCCGCCCGCCCTTTCGTCGGCCGGGCAGCCAGCCGCCCCGCGAGAGCTCTCTCGCTTGCTTGTTTGATTTGCCCTGCTTGCTCTGCTTGCTCTGCTTGCTTGCTCTGCTTCCTGGTGAAGATGTGACCAGGACTCGGACGACGAAAACACTGCCATACGCATCACAACGCAACCAATGTTGCGCAATGCAATGTCACCGTGTCACGTGCAGGGACCTGTGGTGGGTGGGAAAGGCATTTCTTTCTCTCGCAAGCAGCGGCAGCGGCAGCAGCAGCAGCAGCAGCAGCAGCAGAAGGGACACGAAGCACGAAGAAGGCGCAAGGAGGCAGCTAGATATGTTTTAATTTTAGCAGATTTGTAAAGAAGGAGGACGATCAGAGGACATTGCTGCGCAAACGTTCGCGAGTACGCTTGACAAAAGCCCTCATTTCGTCGTGCTTGGACTCGAGGATGACAAAAGCCATATTTGGAGGTCCACTCTGGAAAAGAAGCCACTTGTTCTCGAGAGCGTGCGCGACGGCAGCACTGTGAACAGCCACTTCTTCGGGCTGAAAGTCCTTGTAGAGCACACCGCGCTGAGCACGGACGCGGTTACGCTCGCCTTCCCAAAGGATGATTTGATCGGTAATGTTATCCGGGACGAGGCGATGCCGCTTTTTGCAAAGTGGGTGCGCATTTTCAGAGAGAAAGTGGATAATCTGACTCCCGGTAATTCCGAGCTTGAAGGCCGAGCGAATCGAGCTTCGCGTAATGACTGCGACGATTAAATTGGGCAGAATGCACTCGATATTGACAAATAGACGCAGCATCTCCACGTGCAGGGAAGACTCTGTATATGCGTAGACCTTGAAGTTGGTCTCGCAAATGATAAACACGTTGCTCGAGGCGGTGGCCCGACGGTTCATCGGGACCATGCCAGGCTCTCCCTTGACGCGTTTGGCGGCGTCCGAAGCCCCCGTTTGAGCGCTTTGCGCAGGTAAGTCCACGGCCCGAGCAGCAGCGGCCATGCGCTCTTCGCGTGACTGTCCAAAGACGACGTTGACGCCAAGTGAGGTTGGAAAGAAGCGATCGCGACGCAACTCGTCGATCTGAACAAGTCCAAAGAGATCAAAGTCTCCCAGGAGACTTCGCTGCGTCTCGTCGAGCGTACCTGAGCTGCACTCGGTACCCGGTTTGCAATAGCTCATGCGAAAAAGCATCTGGAGCACACTCTCTGGCGAGCCCACTTTACGCGTATAATGCTTCATGAAGATCCACACCTGTTCATGAATGTCTTTGAGCATGAACTCGTAGCCTTGACGAGTGATTTGTGGCAAAGAGCTGCCTAAAATAGCAACGCCGTTGTTGTGCGACGTGCCGCTGCGGTCTGAGGCGCCGCCGTGGCCCATGAGGCCCATGCTCACGAGAAGTTTTACGACCCGCTTGCCAGGGTTGCCGTACTCGGTCGAGCCAACGATGAAATGCAAGATTGCTGTCCATTTTCTTAAGGCGGCGTCCTCAAGATTCGCCAGCGCACTGCCGCTGGTCTTGTCGTTCCCACGGCTTCCGTCAAGACCGTCCTGCCAAGGAAGAGCCGAGATTTGTGGAGCCGCGATTGACGCCCGTAGCTGTGATGCAAACGCCTTGTGCAACTGTACTCTGCCAGGTTCTCCGACCACGTCCACGAGGACTTTGAGTGTACGGAGTTGCGTGAGCGCCTCGCGCAGGGCTCCTTTGGCTTGCGCTCCGGCCACGACGCTCTTGCTCAGCCATTCTAGCGGGACGCCCTTTCTGACGCACGTTAATCGCAGCACGAGCTGTTTGGCCAGAGGACTGAGATGCCGCAGCACGCCGAGGCAGCTCCAGCGACACGCGAAGAGGTCGCCCACGCGAGCCTCGTCGAGAGTGCCAATGTAGTCGAAGAGGTCCCCGGCGCCCTCGTCCTCGCTGCTGTTTGCGTCGCCGCCGCCGCCGGAAATCACGGCGGCCATGTTTGCGTGCGCGCTGCTCGCGCGTGAACGTAGCAGCGCACGGGATCCTTTCCGGTCCCACCCACTCCGCCCGCGCGCGCGCGCTCTCCTCGCGGGCGCGCGACGTAGAACTTGGGTTATGCTTCTGACGCTGTTGCTGTCGCTGCTGCTGCTGCTGCTGCTGCTGTGCCGCTTCTTTGACAAGAAATCTGCACAACCCATTTCGAGATTAGACCGATTGCCACCGCACCGTCAAGTCGCCAAGGGTTGTCTTTTTATTTCCTTTTTTCAAAGTCGTCGTCGGAAGCCACGTAGTATACCACGTTTCGGAGGTTGCTTTTTCTCTTTCCTCGAAGAAAGGAGAAGAAAATTGAACACGGATGAGGCTGATGTGATATTTTCTTTATTGGTCATTTCGAGTCATTCTGGGAATGTTGTCGGTAAAAGAGGTTCTTTCCTCTGTTGTGGCGCGACGAAAATCCTTTTTGGTGGAGAAGGCGCGAGTGGCCACGCATTCATTCTTTGCATGAGGTAATCCACGCCTGCGAACTGAGCGTATCCGGGTGGTCGGGGCCAAGAACTTCAAGACGAATGCTTTCTGCCTTTTGGAAATAAGCCAGGGCAGTCTCGCGCTCGTCTCGCTGATAATACACTGCACCGATATTGTGCAGTGTGGTGGCCACCGAAGGATGCTGGTCCCCGAGGGTCTCCTGCTTGATGGAGAGTGCCTCCTTGTAGTAGTTCAAAGCATCCTGGTACATTTTTTGCGCATAGTAGACGAGCGCAATATTGTTAAGCGTTTGCGCTACAAGAGGATGGCGGCTGCCGAGAGCAGCCTTGTCAATCTCGAGCGACTCCATGTAGAACTTTAGGGCCTCCTTGTAGCGACCTTGCGCATTGTATACGGCCGCAATGTTGTTGAGCGTGTTTGCCACGTCTGGGTGGTGCTCCCCAAGGGCCTCCTTTCGGATGGATAACGCCTCGTTGTAGTACTGCAAGGCCTCTTTGTTGCGGCCTTGCTCGGCGTACACAAAGCCGATATTATTCAGTGTCACTGCAATGCCAGGGTGCCGAGGACCCCAAGCTTCCTTGCTAATGGAAAGGTCCAATTTGTAGTATCTGAGGGCATCTTCGACGCGACCCTGTGCATGGTAGACTGCTGCGATGCCATCGAGCATGGCGGCCATGTTGGTGTTTCGCGTGCCGAGCGCGTCTTTGCTGATGCTCAAAGCCTCTTGATAGTATTGCAAGGCCTCGTCATAGCGACCTTGCGAACGAAAGATGTTGGCAGCGTTGTTGAGAGTCAAGGCCACATCCGGATGTCTCTCCCCGAGTGCCTCTTTGCGAATGGAGAGCGCATCCTCGTAGCATTTCAGGGCCTCTTCGTAGCGCCCCTGTGAGTTCAAGACGTCGCCGAGGTTGCTCAGCGAAGTCGCCACGGATGGATGCCGTTCACCAAGAACCTCCTTTTTGATGGAAAGAGAGTCCTCTTGGCATCGCAAGGCCTCCTCATAGCGGCCCGTAGACTCATATACGGATGCAATGTTGTTGAGCGTGATTGCAACATAGTAGTGACGTTCGCCCAGAGTGGTCTTGAAAATCTCGAGCGCCTCTTCGTAGTCCTGTAACGCTTGATCGTAGTCGCTCTGGTGCCATGAAATGCTTCCCATGTCATTGAGCGTGGAGGCCACGTCGGCGTGCGAATCGCCGAGAATTTGTTTCCGCGTGTCGAGCGCCTCCGTGTACGCGGCCATGGCGTCGTCATAGCGGCCCTGGGCGCCATAGATGGCCCCAAGCTCGTTCAAAGCATTGGCCACGTCGGCGTTGACGTCGCCAAGTGCCTCGCGACGGATAGAAAGTCCCTCTTGACAGTTTTGCAAGGCTTCGCCGTGCATGCCCTGCAGCCGAAAGAACGTCGCCGACTTTACAAGAAAGTCTGCGAGGTCGAGGGATTCATCCTGCTGTTGGCGGGCTTGTTCGACCGCGTCGCGTGTCGTTTGCGCGTGCCAAGCCCGAAGCCACTCATTGACACTGGAATTCACCGTGACGAATCCGCCTTCTACTGTGGTGGTAATGGCGTCATTGATCATGTTCTTGTCCTCTGGTTTCGAGCAGACAGCCTCGCGCATGTCAACCTTGTCTGCAACGATGCGGGCAAGGTCGGTTGGATCCTTGAGCAGGTGGTCCACGAAATCTTTCTCCTGGCCAGGGGCGTAAATGCCTTGTACGAGTCGTCCGCTGTTGATAGACCCAAAGGCCTCCCAAAGACACCATGCACGCTGCAGAGGTGTGGGCTTTTCCCAGGTGTCAAAGAAGACGAGAGATTTCTCAAACCTGCTCATGGCGCGATGCATTCCGTCTGTCACGTACTGCTGGCGAGCCTCCACCATTTCGGTGGGCGTGTCTTCATCCGCACGAGCGAGGATTGGCTGGTTGGCACTAAAGATATCCATCCAGATAAAGGCTGACTCGGCGTTCTCGCTTCCAAAGTAGTCTTCAAGGGCGGCAACGAGGTCGACGAAGCGGCAGCTGCGCGCCTGGCTTACGAAGGCACCCTGGAAATCACTACCCACGTCTGCGCCATCGAAGAGGCTGAGATAAACCTGCGACTCTTTCATGCCTTGCGTAGCGGGGACGACAACATGCTCAACCACGTCTTCGATGGTCCACTCTTGGCGCTCTTTTGCCACAGCGTCCGTCTCGGGATCAAAATCAACGGGATCGACCACGAAGGCCACACAGCCCTGGCGCGAGCCATCCTCGTTGGTTTCAAGGGCACGAAGTGTGGTGCCTTCTTTGATGTCGGAGGAAAGGTCGCGGGTGGCCACGAAGAGCTCCACGTCCTCGGCCAGGTCGCCGCTGAGAATGCCATCCCTTACGTTGAGGACTGCACGCAGAGAGACACTTCGGGGATCGATGATGTCGCGTACGTTGGCGCTGAGGACATCGCCATCTTTCTTGCGCGACAAGCTCAGCCGCGTCAAGCTTGCACGCAGCTTTTTCCCCAAGGCGCGAGGCATGGTCGACAGCGATCAAGTCAAGCAAGCACTCGACCCAACAAAGGACCAGAGTCAGCGAACGAACGTTGGCACACCACGAAGATAAGGAGGCTCTCGACGCTCGTAGAGATCGCACGCGTCAGGGCTCCCTGGGAATACCGTGTTTGCTGTTTTCTTCGACGAACGACGATTCTTTTCGCGCTTGATGTCTGTCTGCAAGGGCGGCTTCGCGGTGTGTGTGTGTGTGTGTGTGTGTGTGTGGTCCGGCGGGCGTGGGCGAAAGTGTGTGCTTGCTGCGCGTGTCATTCAGTATATACCAGGCCTAATAGATAGACAGTGGTACGTCTATACCTTCAACGAAACGAACGCTGCAGCTGCGGCTTGCAAGCATCCGTGCACAAATGAAGAACAGGCCGCGCACAGCCACCACTGATGTGAGAGACCTGCCGCAAGAGATCTTATAGACGCTACCACGGACGAGTCGTAGGCCTACAAGCAAGCAAGCAAGCAAGCAAGCAAGCTATAGCTAGCTGGCTACCGTCAACATCGATTAGGCACACGCAGTGAGTGCTTGCTCCCTCGTTTTTCATAATAGGTTCAAGAGAGGCGAGCAAGATAGAAAATGTTGGGCTCGAGGATTCAGATCCTACGCTACGAGTCTCTGGCGACGCCTGGGCGTGGCGACTCGCAGTCTCAAGCACAGCGACGCAAGGCCGTGGGTGAAGGAGAGCGGCAACAACAAACCAGTTGAAGTCATCAGCGCCATGGCCTCGACACCAGCCCGAAGCCATGCGCGGGATATCTTGGCAGCGGCGATCCGGGGCGCCGAGCCGCGACGCGCCGTCGACAAAGCTCTGCGCGAGCACGACCAGTGCGTGAAGACACTCGCCCGTGTCGATCGCGCGTCGAGCGTCTTGGACTTCGAACGCGTCCTGCTCACAGGCCAAGGGAAGGCTGCCGTGCAAATGTGCACTGCGGCGCTTCAGACTCTTGCAGAACATGCGCCAGCCGTGTCGGATGCCATTTGCGGCGGTCTTGTCGTCACTAAACATGGCCACGCAACGCAAGAAGAGCGTGATGTCCTGGCAGCGCGGTCGATTCGAATTGCCGAGGCTGCTCATCCCGTTCCCGATGCTGACGGCGTTGCTGGCACTGAAGCGTTGCTCGCGCTTGTCAAGGACGCAGATGAGCGTACGCTCGTCCTTAATTTTATCAGTGGCGGTGGTTCCGCCTTGACATGCGTACCGGCGAAAGGCCTGACGTTGCACGATATCCAGACAACTGTCAATCTTTTGCTTGGCAGTGGGGCCCCAATCGAGGACATGAACACGGTGCGTCGGCACTTGACACGCTTTCAAGGCGGCCGTTTCGCTGGCGCTATTGCCCCGGGCACGGTCTTGTCGCTCATCTTGTCGGATGTTGTTGGCGATCCCCTCGAGGTCATTGCCGGAGGCTCTACCTCTCCGGATCCAACCACCTTTGCCGACTGCGCAGAGATTTTAAGCGATGAGGCGCTTGGCATTGCTTCCTCGGTGCCTGCTGCAGTATGGGACTTTCTCAAGCAGCCGCAAAGTACTCTCGAGGAGTTGGAGACGTGTAAACCTGGTTCCTCGGCTCTCGCTCGGGCTTCGAACCTTGTCGTTGCGAGCAACCGCGAGTCGCTGCGAGAAGCCAAGATCAAGGCCGAGGCGTTGGGCTACAATTCGCATATTCTCACTTCGCAAATGCAGGGCGAGGCAAGACATGCAGCGACCTTTTTGGCGGGCATTGCAGCCGATGCCCGCGATCAAGGAACCTTTGGACCTCTCCCAGCGTGCATTCTTGTTGGCGGAGAAACCACAGTGACACTTTCCCACGCATGCGCGCCGAAAGCGAGCGAAAACGAGGTTGCCCAGACCACGTCTGACCCTGTAGGAGGCCGGAATCAAGAGTTTGCCTTGGCAGCTGCGCTAGCGCTACGCAACGAGCCTCGTATCACAATTTTGGCAGCGGGTACGGATGGACAGGACGGACCGTGCGATGCCGCAGGGGCCGTCATTGACGGCGAGGTGTGCAAGTCCCGTCAGGACCTCGCTCGCGCAAAGCGACATCTTGCGCGACATGACTCGTATGGTTTTTTTCGAGATTCACCAATGCACATTCTCACCGGTCCCACGGGGACGAATGTCATGGATTTATGCGTTGTGCTCGTTGAGGAGGAAAAGTGAAGCTACCTATCCTATAATTTATCGATTTTTTGCATTCTTTCTTACAGGAGGCTCGCAGGCTCAAATTTTATTGCCTATCGTCGACTATCGTCATGAGATTATTTTTTTCTTCTCCTTGTTGCAAGGAGTTTCCTTTTTACGCATTCAAATTTTCGTGAAAGGTTTTTTATGTTTCTGTTGCAAAGCTTCGCCTTCGAATTGCGACACTCTCATTTTCTGCTGCTGCGAAACTTCGCACTTTGAACGGTATCAAAACCAGACTCCATCTTGCAAATTACGCGCGTGGATATGTAACATTTTCCGCTTTACACTCGCTTTGCGCAAGCCACAAAAACATTTACCGAAAATAGAGAGAACATCAGATTGAAAATGTGACTACAATGTATACAATGCAAATCAGACGAGAAAGGTGCCATGCATCGCAGGCACACCTCTGGTCTGGCATGCATGCCGGTAAAGGCAAAGAAATGTGACATAGCACAAAGCTATATTTAAGAAACACGTCTCAGTGATTGCGCGTGCGATCAATACGTTTACGAATGGCATCCTCGGTCTCATTGAATTTCCGCTTCATGTCCTCGACACATTGGCGGCCAACCACGAGCATCCGGGCAATAATAATGGGGTCGGTCTCGTTACGAGCCTCTTCAAATTCTTTGCGCGCGCTGCGCTTGAGCACAACAGACCAGGGCTCGCCGTTATCATCAGCCCAATAAAAGCATCGTGCTGTGTTGCCATCAAAAGTGAACGAGTAAGCAAACAGAAAGCGAGGTCAGTCTAATGCTCATTATCCAGTCGTGGCCAAGAGTGCGGCGCGAGGGCGGAGCAAAAAGCCTCTGCAGATACACAGTGATCGCTTGCGGAGAGAGAAGTGCGGCATGGGCGGTCAATCGGCTCAGGGTAATTCTGGAATAAACATATATCTGCACAACCAAGGTTCAGGAATATGCATACTATCATCTTCGCCAAGACACGCAAATGCACGCCTGCACAAACTCGCTCGCTCCGCGCAATCAGTTCAAAATAGTATGTAATCCGCTCGGATGGGCCCAAACGAAACAAAACGAAGACTCAGACAAAGTAATGTAGATGTGTGCAAGTGACCTCAGCGCCCCGAGAGGCTCAGTGGGAAGTCAAGCATTGTTGGCATCCTTGTCATCGTTCGAAAAGGCCCCTCCGCTCGCTAACGCTCCACGCGCGCTCGCGCCGTCTGCACTCGACGTGTTCTCGCCGCTGGAGGCCGAGAATGAGCCGCTCGCTCTCGTTGTGCCTCACTTACCCATACGCAAGCAGTCGCGGTAGAGCGACAGCGCTTCGCGCCGGTTCGCGCCCGGCGGCGTTCGGAACACCATCGCGGCTCGACGCACCAAGGCCCCTCGGCGCCGCTCCGCAAACAGGGTTTGCAGTGATGCATGAATGGCCCGGTCGGTGGATGGATGGGTGGCTCCGGGCCGACCGTCCGACTGACTGCAATCAAACGTTACGTGAAACCACAGCAGTTACCTTACAACGATATCGTTTCGTAACTGAGAGAGAAACGGTTGCCGTTTCAACCATCAATCCATTCATTCTTTTCTCGATCTTCTGTGAAGAATGAGGAAGACGATGCTCCGCGAAATATGGCTCGACATAGGCAGGCCACCATACCTACTTTCAGAGCAAGAATCTGGTGAGCATCGTCGTCACTACTTCAGAATGAAGTTTCGGACGCAAAAGTACCGCAGAAGACAAAGGAATTTGATAAACTACTTGTTTGATTCAAAGTAACTGTAAGAATCACGACTGCTACGCTTCAATTGCGGGTACATTATGCCCCACGAGCATCCCGAGCGACCATAATGGCAGACTTTAGAAAGAGGTCAGGTCTCAGGTTCAATCTCTTGGACATGCAAGATGTGCACCATTCCTCCCTTATCGCCTATAGCACAAACGTTCTTGAGGCGCGCTGAGGAAAGAATATCGTGGTCCGTTGTGAAGCCCACGCCATCGCTAAGTTTTACGTGCACTCCCTTCTCAACCTGTATCATAGCAGTCGAACGAGGTAAGGTCGAGGCATCTGCCTCATTCGCGGTGACTTCCTGGCCAGTTTGGACATTCCAGTACCGAGTACTATCGTCTGACTGTGACACTATTGTATTTCTTTCAATCGCCACGTTCGTGACCGAATCAAAGTGCCCCTCCAACACGTACTGCTGCTTGCCCAATGTAGCGTTCCAGATGCGCACCGTGTTGTCACTGGACCCCGACACGACGGTGTCGCCCGAAATCGCCACGCTCCTGACCCACTCAGAGTGCCCCTCCAACACGTGCTGCTGCTTGCCCGACGTAGCGTTCCAGATGCGCACCGTTCCGTCCGAGGACCCAGACACGATGGTGTCCCCCTGAATCGCCACGCTGTTGACCAAATCAGAGTGCCCCTTAAAAACGTGCAGCTCCTCGCCCAACGTAGCGTTCCAGATGCGCATAGTGTTGTCATTGGACCCAGACATGATGGTGTCGCCCTGTATCGCCACGGTTGTGACCAGACCAGAGTGCCCCTTCAACACGAGCTGCTCCTCGCCCGACATAGCGTTCCAGATGCGCACCGTGTTGTCCCATGATCCAGACACGATGGTGTCGCCCTGTATCGCCACGCTTGTGACATTATCGGAGTGTCCCTTTAACACGTACAGCAAGGGGTCGCGGGGATGAGCAAGAGTGACGCGAATAGGCTCCAGCCATGGCTGATCAGGTTTTTGTAGACTGAGCGCCAAAGGAACTTTCAAGTTGTGACCAAGACGCGCCAGAACTTGCGATGCAAGTTCGTTGGGATTGTTGCTGAGGGCATGCACTGTTTTGCTCAGGAATTGGGGTGTATCACTTTCGGGCGTAAAGTAGATACCGAGTTTGACGCAGTCGCGAATGAGGTTTCCGATTATAGCGCGCCTTTCCGCTTCATCGTCACCGACAGAGATGGCTTTCTTTATCCATGCAAAGTCGTTCAGGAGCTCGAAAGCCTCAGCGTGTTTGCCGCTCTTGACGAGGTGAAAGATGGCGTGACGGAGAGAAAAAACGTCGTCCCGCGAGCTGCTGCAGTAGTCGGCCAATTGTTTATGCCCGTCTTTTTTCTTCACGTAGAGCTGTCTTCCGCACTGCTGCTTATCCGAGAGCCAATCTGCCATCCGCTTGTGAATAAGTGCCACACGACGATCGCCGCCTCGATATAAGAGATTGCTGGCTTCGTCGATCATATCATCCGTATCATATTGGTCTAATTGCAGGATTGCACTTAGTTTCTCGACACTCAGAGGTTCACGAGCAGCTACCATTGGCGCCAGGAGCATCTTGTACCTCTTCTCCCCGCCAACTTTTTCTTGCAGGCGACTAAAGTACTCGTAAAACATGCCACCAAGCCCGTTAGGAATGGCATCTCTCTTGACAATGTCCTGCAAGGTCAGCAATCCACCTCGCTTCTCCTCGTGCATCCGCTTCAGGGTCTCGGTAAGGAAGCTCGCCCAAAGGAAGAGACCTTCGGAGCATTTGGAAAGAATCTTGGCGCATATAGCAACGTCCTTTTGGTCTACGATATCTTTCATGTCGCACAGCAAATGCTCGATGTGCTTTTCGATATCGCGAAAGGTCGCGGAGTCCTCGAGCTCCAGGACCTTAGAATTAAGGTTGTTGTTGATGATGCCGCGCTGGATCTCGCCTTCGGGACGTGTGCTCACGGCCAAGTAAAGCCACGCCGGCATCGCATCCTTCCACGTGCGAATGATGTTCCGCAAAACATCGTCGCTTTTGCTGCACTCGTCGAGAGCGTCGAGCACGACCACTTGTCGCATCTGGTCTGAGCCGAGCCTGTTCAAAGGATCGACGAGAATCGTCTTGAAAAGGTCTGCCAGCGTCTTTTTGCGAAGATCCTCAAAGCTTACTTCATCGAGCGCTTCGAGGAAATAAGGCACGGTAAAACACAGTTGCCAAGCAATGCTTAGAATTGCTTCAGCAGGTGACGCCGCGGTCCCATCATCGTGTCGAAAGAAATGGTACGCTGCCACCAAGATAGGCTGGCGCTCTTTGCTTCGACGCCACAGGCTACGTATACGTGACGACTTTCGGCGCGCCTCGACGCGTTCATCAGCCTTGCTCTTTTCGACATCTTCGTCAGTTGTTAAAGCGCCTCCGCGGTGGCAAAGCTCGGTCATGATCACGCTTTTGCCGACACCGCTGTAGCCCACAAGAATGAAGACGGCATCCTGTTCCTTGTTGTACCAGTCGCAAAACTCGTCGATGATCCAGCTCCGCGTGCCGAGAGTAAACTTCTCCGCCTTGCCCTTGGCCCATGCCCCTGAGCTGCACGGGTTCAAGCTTGCGTAAAGAACAGTGAGCCTGAGGGTGAGATCAGACAAGTCCTCGGGCGTATCGATGCGCGTCTGAATGGCATCGGCAAGGCGATCGATAGCCTTGTCAGAAAGTTCCGTGAGGTCCACGGGGTCTTGCCGCGCGAGCCCGAGCTTAAATCGCCCAGTCCACCACGTTGCGGGCCTGGCCATGTCTGGCTCTAACGCGGCGACTACGATGCGTTCAAATCGTTTGGATCCAGCGTACTCGAACTCTCTATAGCAGTTGTCCGACCTATCGCCTCTATTGATTTTCCCCATATACCTTTCAGTTGCGAGAATGAGGAACACCTTCGATCTGTCAATGCCTTCGGCCATACTCGTGCTAAGTCTTCCATCCTTTCCCTGTGTGTCGAGCCACGCTTCGAGACCTCTATCACGCAGTTCTTGAGCAATCTCAATGGCCTTTTCGCGAATGCTCCACTCGTAAGAGATATATGCATCAAATTCGAATTCGTGTTCGCGTTCGTTCGCGGCAATAATTTGGGACAGTAAAACCGAGATGTTCGCGCCATCAAGCTTAAAATAGTTGAGATGTATACCGTTTGGCGTGAACCATACGATATCATATTGGCGACTCATCGATTGAAATACACCCTCTTCCACGACAATAGGGATGAGACGATTTGGAAGCACTTCGGCCACGGCATTAACGAGCGTCAAATTATCCTGAAGCGCCTGAGTTACAAGAACAAGAGCGACCTCTGCGTTTTTAGTCTCGTCTTTCGCTTGTTCAGCTTTACTGACGGGGAACACAGGATGACAAAGGCGCGGTTGGATCAAAGACATCATCTTTGCGGCGAGCTTATTGTTTGTCGGATCGAAGACGACAAGAACAGCTATTTCCTGCGGAGGCGGTGCCTCAGTCATGCCCATTATGTGCGCGCTCGGTGTAGGAGTGCGGCCGTAAGCGGCAATAATTTGGTCCAATAGGTTTGGTATCTTAGCCGTGGTGGAGTCACAGAAATCGAAGTAGAGGAAGTTCCAGGCGATTGCGCCTTGCCACATCTTCGAGTCGGTCATCTCATTGTCGATAAGGATGGGAACAAGCATGTGAGGAAGAATTTTGGTCGCTATTTCCACGAGCCTCCAGTTGTCCTGAAGCGCTTTACTAACGAGCAGCAGAACGACATTGGCATCTCTAGCTTGTATTTCTGCCTCAGCAGCTTCGCTTGCGGTGTACACGGGTACAGTGAGGTGGGGCTGGATTGCTTCGACCAGCTGCTCAGCGATGGTCTCGTCCTCGGGATCGTGTACGACGAGAACAGCAACGTCACCGAGCACCTCATGGACCCCGGGAAGCGCCTCCGCCTGCTCAGATGTGGCCAGCCTCCGCCTGCGCGACTCCGTTGACCTCGCGCTCGACGCTTGGTCCTTCGCTGCCTCGTCCTCTGTTGAGGAAGGCGTACACACGTTTTTTCATTTGCGCAATAGCCTTTCTTTGGACTGCCTAGGTTCTTCCCGTCTGGGTTCTTCAGCTGGCAGCGTCGATACAGGTTTGGATGCTGGGGTTCACGCAAAGAAAGAAAGAAAGAAAGAAAGAAAGAAAGAAAGAAAGAAAGAAAGAAAGAAAGAAAGAAAGAAAGAAAGAAAGAAAGAAAAAGGGGTGAATGGACGCAGGCTGATGTCCGGACGTCTCTTTTTGCACCCGCAGCCGTAAAAGTATCTACGGCTCCAACACATGCACAAGTAGGCAGCTGCAGCGCACAAGAAACTTGTAGCGCCCGAAGAAATGAGTCCCGCGAGTCCGCTTCCCCCCTCCCCCTCCTTTCTCCACTTCAGCAAACTTTGACTTCAACCAACGAACTCCTTGCTGCCGCCAGGCTCGCGCGTGTCACTGTCACTGCCGTTCGCGGCGACTTACCCGAAGCTCGTGTGTGCGAGTGTGCCGCGTCAGCCATGCAGGTGCAAGCTGTTGCTGCTGCTGCCGCCGCCGACAGACCATGTCGTGTTGTCTTCTGCCTGTCTTCAGTTTCCTCTTCAATCCAAGAAGACGAGCGGGAGCGAATATTTCCATAATTACGTTCCGTGTAACAAAGAGGTTAAGTGTTGCGTTTGCGTTTTTAACGAAACGAATGTGTGCACGCAGCAGCGAGAGCAGTGGCAAATGCAGCGGCTGCAGGCCGCACTCGCCAGGACGCAGCGGCTGTTGCCGGCTGGCTGGCGGCCAGCGGCTGGTGACTGGCGGCTGAGGTGCTCTCCACCGGCGACAGCGGACGATTGCGGCAGAGGCGAGCAGCAAGTTCTTCGACCCTGGCTCGTCTACCCCCTTCGCGTGCGACGCACACATCTTTTTTAGCGCAAACCATCGACCAGCCGACCACAGAGGTGCAGAGGGCGCTGCGGTGCACGCGCAGGCTGCACCCACTCGTCGGCCGCGGCCGCCTGCTTGGCCCGGGACATGCGTCTGCAACTGCAAGCACGCGCGTCGATAGAGGCTCCACCCCCTTTCCCCGCTCGTCACAGAGGGACTCGACCTGTCTTTTTACGGCCCGTTCAGATGGCCAACGCGCGGGACAGCAGCAGCAGCAGCAGCAGCAGCAGTCCCCGCGCCCCCCCCCCCCTCCTTCGGCGTGCAATTTGGATTCGCGGCGATCTTCCTCGGATCGAAGTCCGCGCGAGTATGACGCAAAGTGTTGCGACCTACTCTTGAGCCCACTTCCCTCCAACCCTCCGACGCCCACTTTTTTCTATTTTTCTACCAATGCGCCGACCGATCAGTATAGTTAGTCCCGTCCCCCGCGCGTCCAGCGGGACAGAAGCTGCGCCGGGACCCGGGCTGCCAGTGGCACTGTGGCACTGGCACGGGATGGAGCAGAACCGCAAGGTCGCGCTCGCTGGACGAGGTCGTTCGCAAGCTGAGGAATCAGGTGGTGCTAAGCCTGAGCAGAAGAGAATCCCGTGCCCAAGCGAAGGGCGTTGGAAGCGTGAGGAGAAATTGATCCGAGCGCAGCAAAGATCAGCGCTGTCGTGTTCCCTCGGAAAGTGGCTTTCAGATTAGAGTAATGCCGGTGGAGCGCTTTACTCCCAAAATGACGCGGGCCAAGCCATCGCGCCGGCAGAGTGGACGTGGCCTCATCGCGCGGAAGTCTGTGCGTGGAGGTGACTGTGAAGAGGATGGGGCAGAGACAACAGGGAATGATGGAAACAATGTACAGAAATTCAATATCGCCGAAGAGATTTCGAAACTCAAAAGAAACCCCGAAGGCGCTAGCATACGGTGGGCACTTCAACAGATTCGGAGAGGCAAAACACGCATCAAGTGAGTGATCTCATTTGCGATGGAATCCGATCCACTTGAAAGAGAAGATTAACCTCATATTATTCGGTAGCCTCGACGGTGAAGAAATCGAAGACGACATGGCCACATTACTAGCAGACGCGCTCCGCAAAAATCGTACGGTTGAGACGTTGTTGTAAGTTGAAACAGGCGGAGAAACCTGGCGGCTCATTTCCTTTGCTCGCTCTTTTCAGTGATTTGACAGAGTGCTGACATGTTTTTTCAACTTTTGTCAATTTACGCAGTCTTCGAGATACAAAAATCAGCCCCAATGGCGCTTCAAACGTACTTCGAGTGTTCGAAGATAATGACACGCTGACGACGCTTTTGTAAGTTATTGTGTCGTGATTTTACGAAGATTAAGACGTCTGACGACTTTTTGAACGCTTGCATCAGACTGCCTGGAATACCAGAAGAATTTACAAAAAATGTTCGTGCTGTGTCTGAGACTCTAA
Source organism: Schizochytrium sp. CCTCC M209059 (assembly GCA_000818945.1). Lineage (NCBI taxonomy): Eukaryota > Bigyra > Thraustochytrida > Thraustochytriidae > Schizochytrium > Schizochytrium sp. CCTCC M209059. Next base: position 646,315 of record KN805383.1, on the reverse strand, counting down.
AAGATGATCTCAGCAAAGAGGGACGCGCTGTTCTACAGCTCGAGCGTATGGAGACGATTCGCGACTTTTTCTTTGGGACCGATGACAGCACTTCCAGCAAAGTGAAACTGGTCTGGACAAGACAGGCGCATCACTTGGCGCGAACAGCGGCCCATATCTTCTCTGCATACATGTTCATTCTCGACAAGCATGAGAAATCGAGGTCACGTTCATCGCTGCCAGGTCCAAGAATGAAACTGACCAACAATCTCGAGCTATGGATTCAGGAAGAAAAAATGGATGACGCAGAAAAGGAAGATACAGAAATGGAATACGCAGAAAAGGAAGATACAGAAGAGGACGACGCAGAATCGGGCGACGCAAGAAACGTTGCCCAGGGACGACCCATTATACACGCTCTCCTTGAGTGTCGCATTGAGGATAAATTTGCGCTGTCGAGTGAATTCTGTACACATTTCCTTAATAATTTGAAGGTGGGTGAAATATCGGCTCTGATGCGGCGCGAGGACAACATTGGTCGTACTACGCGCTCCTTCGCGCTGGCAAACAATGAAACCAATGACTGGGCCAAAAAGTTTGGAAACTATCTTGATCGATTCAGTATCGAGGATGGACCTCCGGTGCACAAGTCCAAAACCTGCAGGGTGCACTTTGGGACGGACGTTTTTACCAACAACAAGGTTGCGCTTAAATTCATGGTCGTAAAAGAGCAGTACAAGCGAGAGAAATCAACTCGAAGTACACTGGAAGAAAGACAACGTCTGAAAGTTTTGCAATTCGAGGAAGGCCACTTTAGGACGGACGCCTTGACCGACAAAAAGGTTGCACTAAAATTGATGGCCGTGGAAGAGCAGTACGATCGAGAAGAAGGAAATCGAAGCAAACTGAAAGGCAGAGGATGTCTGAAGATTTCGCAATTCGAGAAAGGCGTCGAAGACATGCTGGAGAAGGATCAGTGCCTGGTGATGCCTCGTGCCTCACGCTCATTATTTGAGGCCATCAATACAGAGCGCTTTGCAGGTCGAGATCTCAAGAAAATCCGCTTTATCGCTCACAAAATCGCCCTCGCGCTGCAGGAGCTGCACGACGGTGACTACATTCACGGCGACGTCAAGCCGCGGAATGTAGTGCGCATGGAGGCATCCTCATCACCAACTTTTAGAACCTCTGGTTCTGGCGGCCTCGTGCTCAATAAGAAAGAGCCGCTTCGTTCGCCTCAAGGGAAAGATGTTTTGCTGGTTGACACATCGCTTGAAGAGGAAGCGGAATGGCTACTGATCGACCTTGACGCTTCGGTCCGGGTGGGTGAAGAAGTCAGTGACAAGGCCAGCACTGGCTATGTGTCTCCAGAGCTTGCCAAGTGGCATTTTAGTGACGAGAAGAAGAAAGTACCCGCCCCGGATGCCTCGCCTGCAATCGATGTGTGGGGCTTTGGAGTTCTCCTCTACCAGATGCTAACGGGGACGAAACTTTTCATGATTGACGAGTCGAATGATAATCTCGTCCACAGCCGTGACAGGGTGGAGCTTATGAACTGGATAGGCTTGGATGCTGAGCGGCTCTCGCGTATATACAGAAGAGGAGGATCTTCGGATGGAGAAGAAAGCGCCGATTTAAACGAAGGTGTTGATGCCAAAGAAGAGGGCCTCGATGGAGAAGAGTCCGAGATCGAGGCGGCCAAAGACGCAGTGCGTATGTGTCTTCAGCGCGAGCCTGACGCACGAATTTCTTTTGAGGGACTATTGGATCATCCGTTCTTCCAAGAGTTTTTGCCAGATACAGAAAGCGGTAACAGCGATGCGGACTCCACAGGCGCATATGATGACAGCCAAGATTCCAAAAATAGTCGAGCCCGTCGAGGAAGCATGTCCGCTATGTCTCTTGTGAAAAGAAACATTATGAAAGCACACGGTAAAATTACTCAAAAAGAGAAAAACCGAAGAGACGCAACTGAAGGGAAAACGAGATCGATCCAATCCGACTTCTTCAAACGAAGTTCGCAGAGACTTGTACAGCAAGGACGTTTGAGCTTGTACAGACGGACGGTCAAGTGGTTCAATCGCAAGAATAGAGAAAGCTTGAAGAAGGCAGATCTTTACCTGCAAAAAAAGTACCGTGAGGAGCTGATCGAGCTGCGATCATATCACTTTTTCCTCTCGCACGCCCAAGCTGAAGCTGCGGGAATTGTCAAGGATCTTGCATTTGGCCTGGAGCGCCACCAGATGCGAGCGTGGACTGATATGAATGCGACTGAATTAACTCCTGTCGGGATGCGCCATGGAATTGCTGACTCGCAATATTTCATCATGGTGCTCACCACCGGCACGCTCTTTCGACCATACTGTCTTGCGGAGCTGTACACGGCAATACTGCTCTTTGAGGAGCAAGGTCTGGATTACAAGAAACGCATCATTTTTGTCGTGGAATGTGATTCTCGGTTTCAACCTTGGGACCCAAGCCATGTGCCAAAGCTGGCCTCAGATTACGATGCTCAAGACTTCCCCAATGACATTCTTACAGATTTTTTCGAGGACCTGGCACATCAAATCTCCTCGGTCAATTTTGCAGATTTAATAAGTTCTGCGCAGAACGTCCGCAGCGATGAGGACAAAGAAGACTTTTTCTGGAATCAAGTGCCCCGAATCATGGAAGAAGTCGTAATAGCAAACAGTGCTTCTGTCTCAGCGGACAACGGGATCAAGGAAAACCTCGAACTGATGGTCAAACTGGAAAAGCTTCATTTGAATTCCGTTCATGTTTTGACCACAGTGGGAAGCGCGTTGAGCAATTGCACGAAAATTCCTTATCGACGTCGAAAGTTTGAAGAGGACGCGATGCTGAGACGCTTGGCTGCTTTTGGAGATTACGCACATCACCGTGGTGGTGGCAAAGATGCTTGCGAGCAGGGCATGGACACCTTGCATGTTGCGGTTATCGGTCGCAACGAATCTCAAATCGAGAAAGAGTTGTGCGGCATGCTAAAAGAACACGGGGTTACAACCTGCGATTCTTCTGAGGCCGACGTACTTATTGTGATCTTAGAGCATGACTGCCATCAACGCGTGAATGATGCATGGAGCGAGATGCCGAGTCGGGAAGGCAGAGAAGATGATGAAACATGGGAGACAATGAAGCCGATTCTCACAGTCGCGGCTGATCATGATTGGGATTTTCTATTAGACTTCCAAGCTTTTGGAGACGAACGCTTAGTGTCTGCTCTGAAATCTCTTGAGGCGGTGATATGGCGAGACGTAGAATGCATTCAGACGAGCAAACGATATGAAAGTCACGAGAGCGCACGAGAAGCTGATCAAGAAGTGGAAAGACAAGAAAAGCGTCGAAAGAATTTAGAGATGGAGAAAGCGCTCCGAGCATGTCCTGGGTACGATATTGAACACGAAAAGGAGGCTCTTATTCAAGAAATTTGCCTGCGTGTCAGGGCCCTGTACAATCCAAAAAGTGCTTAAGGTACTCCTAGATTGTCCAAAAAGTTATCTGAGCTCAATCTGTCATTTTCTTTCGCCTTTTCGGCTATCGAAGTCTCTACCTTTATCTGACAACCAATAAAAGTAGCTGTTTTTTTTTTTCGAAAATTGACGACCTCTGCTGGGTGAAGGCCCTGAGACCTTTCTTCATCCCCAAACCAAGCAAAAGTGCAGTCCTGGTATACCATACTATTCTTTCGCATTTTTTCTTTCTTGTAAAGGGGTTGCGAAAACGTCGCCGACGCCGAAGTTGTGAAATCAAGCTCGCATCTTTGCAAAGGGACTTTGTTCATAGGCTCTGCTCGCGAGTTCATTCAGACGTGTCGTCTGCCGCGAGTTACAACGAGAATCACAGGGTGGATGCAAAGACGTCCTTTTACAAATGAATAACAATTAAAAAAGACGGGCGATGCGCACAAGGCGTTTTCAGGATAAATACGTAGCCAAATAACATGTTGTACTTTGCAGACTAACCAGCCGCCAGAGCTACATGCCCTTCTGTGCGTTCACTACAGTGTGTGGAAGCGCGCATGACTGCGTTTCCCCACCGCGTGTATGGTGTGCACATTCCCTTGTACTCAGTATCATCGGCGCTGCTGCTGGCCAAGCACATCCGGCGTCTCCCTTCGTTCCTCTCTTTTTCTCTTCATAGTAGCGAGTGGTGGTGGCCGCGCCGGCACTTCCGTGGCAAAGGTGCGACTGCTCGCCGCCTTTGTGTGTGCGTAAAGACTACCCGTATACCCACAAGGCTCGCGCCCGAGGCGTCTGCCCGCGCGGCTCTGGTCGCCGGCAGCCGTCGTCTCCCTCGCAGCCCCTCGCGCCGCGGCCTGCGAGCCGTGCACCTCGCCACGCGCTCAAGACTCGGACGGCCTCGAGCTTGGCCTCGGACCCCACGGGAGGCAGTCGAGGAGGAGGCCAAGCAGAATCAAATCAGCTTGAAGCAGCTCGCGAGCACAAGAACCCGGAGGTCGAAAGAGCCCACGCGGCGTCTCGTCTCGGCAGCGCCCTCTCCTGCCCCTCGGCGCGAAGCCTTTCGCCGCGAGCGTCGCCGTCGCCCTCGGCGTGCGCAGGAGAAGCAGCGGCGGCAGCCTCGAGCGGCAGCAAGGCGGCCCGGCCCTGTCCTTTTCGGTCCTCCAGCGCCTCCATCTGCACGTCGTCGTCGTCGTCGTCGCAGCCATAGTCACAGTCACCGGCGTCTTGCGCAGATCAGATTCAGATCGTAAACGAGGGCGGCGAGCGCGCGTCGGTCGCGCGTGCGCGTGCACGTGCGCGGAGCGGGCGGGGAGACCCCGCGCGAGGACGCCGACGCCAAGGCCGACGCCGACGCCGACGCCGCGCGCGGGGCGGAGGCCGCGCGCAGGCAGCGCGGAGCGGAGAGATGTCGGGCGGGGAAGGCGGGAGGCGGCCTTTCCGAAGACGGCGGCGGCGAGGGCGAGGAGGAGGGCGCGGGCCAGAGCCGGCCGCCGCACGGGGCCGGCCTGGGCTGCCGCGGTGGCGGCGCTCGTCACGGCCCTCGCCGCGCTCGCGCTCGTCGGGGAGGCGGGCCTGGCGCAGGGGCTGCAGCCTGCCCGACGAGCGGCGCAAGACTCGGATAGCAGGATCAAGGTGACGCTGCAACTCCTGAGCGGTCTGTCGACGTACGACGAGGGCGAACGCACGTGGCTCGGAAGACTGAGCACCACCAAGGCAGCGGCGGCGATCATTGCCGCGCAACACTGCCAAGAGAGAAATGGGACGGTGGTGGAGGAACTGAGCCGCAGCACGGGCATGGAGGGCTGCGACAATCTCGAATTCGCCGTCACCAGCTGGGACACGCGAAGCATTCAGTCCGTGGCCGTCAAGTCGTACCTTGCCGGCAACTCGCAGTCGTCGGACCCAACGAACTTTGTGATTGGCACCTCGCGCTCGCTGACATCGCTTCCGGTATCGATTCTCGCCAATGTAAACAAGATTCCCATCATTTCCTACTGGGCAACCTCTCCGGACTTTGACGATAATAGCATTCACGAGCAGTTTTCGCGCACCATCCCTTCTGATAGTGCAACGGCCGCAGCGCTGGCCGATCTCTTTCAAGAGTACAATCTTGCCCATGCAGGCATGCTGTATGTAGACGACACGTACGGCGATGGTTTCCGCGAGTCGCTGCTCGTCGAGACCAACGACCGTGATATTACTCTCGAAGCCTTTTCATATCGGGAGGGCGACTCGCTGTCGATCAAAAATGCTATCAACGGTCTGGCAGGCACCCAGCTCAACGTCATATTTGTGGTGGCCTTCATGGCAGACTTTCCCGCTATCATGGACTACTTTGAGGCGCGAGGCATGACGGGTCGCGGGACGCTTTTTATTTTCAGCGATGCCATTGGTGCCGATGAGCTCACGCAGGTGGTGCAAGCGTACCCGCGTCTCGCTTCAATCCTCAATGCGACACAGGTGGTTCAGGCCGTGAGCGGCGACGACAGGAACCCGGTATTCGATCGATTACGGGCCAACTGGCCTTCCTACGTGCGCTATGCGGATCTCATCAACGAGCTTTTGCCAGGGGGCGCCAACTTCTCTGACCCGACCCTCGAACTCGATGATGATCTCACCGGCGACAACCTCACGCTCTCGATTGGGGAGGATCTCTTTACAGATTCGAGCATTGTGGAAAGCTTCATCTACGACACGGCATTTGCCTACGATGCAGTGGTTTCAGCGTGCCGCGCTGCCTGCATGTCGTATGCGAACGCCGGCTTCCCGCCCATCGTCGATGAACCGGGCGAGATCACCTTTGATGGCGAGGACAAGCGACCGACGTGGCTGCAAGGCGATGCCCTTGTGGACACAATGCGCAACACGTCGAGTTTTCCCTTTGCTGGCGCATCGGGAACTGTAACTTTTGATTCGACGACGGGTTCGCGTGTCCCGGGCACGGCATATTTCAAGCTGCGAAGCGTCGTGATCGACCCGGAGAGTCTTGTGGTCGACGTGAAGAGTTTCGGCGACTGGGACAGTGGCTGGACGCTCAAGGATGGCATTTTTTTTCCACCGGGCGATACGCAGACAGTGCCGCTGCAGACGGATTTGCCCCCGGAGGACCTGAATCTTATAAGCACGGGGCTTCGCAACATGGCATTCGCAATGGTGGGTCTCGTCTTTGTTCTTTGCTTGTTCCTGGGCATCTGGGTGTGGATAAAGCGGGACACGCGGGTGGTTCGCAAGGCGCAGCCCGAGTTTCTCTTGTATTTTCTTCTTGGCATATGCCTGGCCGTGAGTAGCCTCGCTGCCTTTGCGTATCCAGAGTCGAGCGTCATGGGCGATCGCGAAGCTTCTGCGGCCTGCAATGTCTTTCTTTGGCTTTTGAGTATTGGTACAACCGTTACGGCGTCGGCCATTATTCTCAAGCTCTACCGCATCATGCGTATCTTTCACAATCCGAGCCTGCGCTCGTTGCTGATCAGGGCAGCTTCCCTGCTAAAGATCATGGCCACCTTGCTGGCCATCAATGTGATTTTTCTACTCGTGCCCACGATCGTAGATCCGGTGTCTTGGCAACGCATTGTCGTTGCCGAGGATGAGTTCGGGAACCCGACATCAAGTTATGGCACGTGTTACTTTTCCGATTCTACCACGGTCAAGGTTTGTTTTGGTCTGTTGCTCGCATTTCACGCCAGTCTCTATGTGGTAGGCGCCGCGATCGCGTACAAGGTGCGAGACATTGATAGCTCGTTTCAAGAGGGCAAGACCTTGGCTGTGGCTGTGGTGTGGCAGTTTCAACTGTACCTCGTTTCGGCACCGATTGTGCTGGCTGTGAGCGCGACCGAGACCGAGATCAAGTTTCTCATCATCTGTCTTGCCATTTTTCTGGCCAACGTCTTTGCTGCGCTTTTTGTCATGGGACCCAAGGTCCATGCTGTGCGCTATGGCCTGTCCGAGGATCCTACACAGTCGGACCGTCGTCAGGCCTTTCATCGGGGTCACAAGCAGCGCCATCGCGGAGACAAAGAAAGTAGTGCGGCGTCGAACGCCAGTCTGCCGGGGCCTGATTCAAGTTCGGCGCCCTCGCCCCGGCCTCCTATTTCTCCTCGTGCCGCTGCCTTTGACGATGATGACCTTGATTCTGTCGATGAAGAAGCCGCGAAGCTTGGGTTGGATCCGCTTTCCGAGGCCACTGTTCGATTAAGGGTGCGCTCTTCGGGACTTTTTGACAGTCTTGAGCAGGAGGACGCCCTAGCCTATCAGCCACCTTCGCCTCGGCAGCATGTCCCTGTCGCGAGCATGAACGCTCGGCCCCTTTCGAATGGAAATCATAAGGTTCCTTTACCGCCACAACCAACGACGACACCGTCCGCAACAGCAACCTCAGCACAATCACAAGCGGTGGCGTTGCCTCCGGTCGCGGCCTTGGCAGCGGCATCTTCTAACGTTACGGCAGCGACCACGAATAACGATGCTGTAGCATGGGCCCCGCGCCCTGGCGCGGAGGGCGACGCGTCCTCGACGCAAGAATCGCCGTCCGCGAAGCACCACGACGAACGATGGCCCAGTTCTGGGTCCTCCGAGGCCCAGATCAATGTAGCATAGAATTTTCGAAATCAAGCAGTCAATCAACTATATTAGTAAACGCAACGTTTGCTTCCGATTCACTTTCTTCCGCATTTCTGCTCCAGCCAGAAAAAGAGTTAGTCATTAGCGACGTGCAGTACGAAATGGGTTTCGTCGTGTGTCCTTTGTAGGTTGTCCGCGCGACGTCTACAAGTGCTTCGAGCTTACATTTGTCGTCGACAGCCATGTTTCTGGGACTCAGCAACTAGCAGTCAGCCCAGCTGCAACCAGTGTTTTTTTTCATGCCGCCATCCTTTCTTTCACCTCACCATGCCGCTCCTTTCAAGGTTGCTTGCTGGTGGTAGGTGGCAAGGAGTCCCACGTATCGACCGATGCATCTGCCTGCCGCTGACGGCTTCATCTTTGAACAGCACCTGTAGATGAAAGAGTGGCAGGGCGGGCCACGCTGGCCTACCGTTCATCAATCATCCAACCAATCAATCAATCAATCGATCCATCCATCGCCGTTGTGGTCGCAGTGGTCTGGTGGCTGTCGCAGTCGGTTGCGAAATGCGACCCTCAAGAAGCTCCGCCTCCGACCTCCGCCTCCGCGCCGTGCACCTCGCGCACAGTGCGCGCCGTAATATACCGACCGCTCGCGGCTGCCGGGCAGGCCAACCCAGGCTTGGACCCTGCCGCCGAGCCTAGCCTAGCCTTGCCCCGTACGTCGCTCCCGCTCGCATCCCGTGGCGTACGCAATGGCGCGGGTCAGCCAGGCAGGAGCCGCAGCCGCGGCGTGCGTGCGTGCGTGCGTGCGTGCGTGCGTGCGTGCATTCGTCAGAGTCCTGGACCGGCCGCGGCTGCGGCGCGTGCATACTCGCTATGCGCTACACTCCACTGCCACTGTCTGTCTGTCAAGAAGTACGTTGTACATTCCCCAAATGCGCGATGGCGACGCCTGGGGTGGGATGGTCCGGTGACCTCCACGACAGCAAGATACCACGGCCTCTTGATTTTCTCCGTGCGGTTGGTTGCAGCAACCAGCCAGACGACCGCGGGCAAGAGGGCTTGCTGGCTGTAGGTAGTAGCTGCTGTTGCTGTTGATCGATCTTGGGACCAAAGAAAAAAGAGAAAAAAAAATCCTTCAGCCGCTCGCCTGGCCACGTGTCTGCGCTGGCCTGGCGGCGCAGCTCTGCTTTGCTTCGCTTCCGAGGTCGCTCAGACCGGGACCCTCGAGTCGCGCAGGTCCTACTTGTGGCCGGGGCGGCGTCCCCACTCGAGCTTCCTCTTGCACAGAAACTGTGGCCGCTGCAGCCGCGGCTCCGCTCACACCCGCGGCATGGCAGGTCGCTGTCGCGCGCCATCGACGAGAGTAGTAATGGATCGAGCCATCGACCTGATCGAGCCATCGGCCGTTCGATGGTCCCGCTGGTCTGCCTGCTGCCCTCCCTAGCTGTCTTCTGCGGCGGACGACTGACTTCCTTCGTCTTCGCAACGGGCCGGCAGACGCGGCAGAAGCCCGACTCCGCCGCGTCCTGGCCCTCGAGCGGCACGGCTGCCGGCGGCCGGCAGCGCAGACGCGGGGCCTCCCCGGCCGCGCCTCCGCTGCGGGCGGCTCGGTGCGGCACTTGTGCTGCTCGTTGCGGTGTTTGTTGCGGTGGTTATTGTCGTCGTTGTCAACGCGCCGTGTCGTTCCTCCTGTCGTTCTGCCGCAGGGCCGAGAGGGGGCGAGCGGCTGCGTCGCGGCTGTCTGCGCGCGTCCGTCCGCCAGGCCGCCCGCCCGCTCCGCGCGGGGCGCGGCGCTCGCCGCCTCGCCGTCTGCCTCCGCGATTGGCATCAGCCGGCAGCCCCGAGTTTTCGAAATTCAAAATCCCCCTCGCCTACAAAAAACTTTGCGAGCCGCCTTCGGAGTCCGCGCTGCGCCCGCGCTGCAGTTGCAGCTGCAGCTGCCGCTTGCTCTTGCCTCGCCTCGCCTCGCCTCGCCAGCCAGCCCGAGGATCCTCGCGGTCGCCCCCGCTCTTCTTGAGACGGAATTCGGCGTCGCGTGCATCTCTCTCTCTCTTTCTGCCTCTGCCGCCGACCGCGAGATGCGCGAGAGCTCCGACCGAGGGAGGGGCCGCGACTGCGCGTCTGTTCGTCCGCGGCCAGGGCTCCCTGCCCCGCCCGCCGCCCGCCGCCGCCCGCCGCGACGCGTTCGCCTTGGCCTCCTCGCCGTGCTGGGAGCGTGACCACGCCGTGCGAGCGCGATCGCGTCCCGGATCTGCCGGCAGGAAGGCGGCGAAAGGAAGACAGACAGACAGACAGACAGACAGACAGACAGACAGACAGACACAGAGTCAGACGGACACAGTGTCAGACAGACGCAGAGAGACGGAGGGAGTGCGGGCGCCCTCTGGCCGCAGGCAGAGGGAGTGCGGGAACTCGGACTGTTCGAATTTGTCGACTTCTCCGCGCTTTTCTTCCCTGTGCGCCGCCGCCGCGCCACTCGGACTTTGGTTTGGTTGACTGGGAAAGTGAAAGTGAGAGCGAGCTGCTGTTGGAGAGAGAGAAGGGGCCAGAGGGAGGGAGGGAGGGGGAGGGAAAGAGGGAGGAGAGAGTTCAAACTAACTTGCAAAACCCCAACCACATTCAAACCTGGAGCCTCGCGCAGGACGCGCTTACGCTCGCTCGCGCGTGCAGGCAGGAAGGCAGGCAGGGAGGGCTCTGTTCGCTTGCTTGCCTGCCTTCGCGGCCGGCGTCAGCCAGGTGCGCGCGTGTGGCCGGCGCACGCGCGCGAAGAATAAAGCGCGCCAAGCGTGTGCGCGAGCGTTCGCTCGCGCGGACTTGGACTGGACTCGCGGCTGATGCGGGATGAGGGAGTCTGCTGCAGCTAACGCCTCGCTGCCGTCCTCCCTTTCCTCCTTCGCCGCGCGGGACTTGCGCGCGCGCGCGAGGAAGAGGAGAAGGACCGCCGCTGCTGATGCCGCCACCGCCGCCGCCACCGCCGCCGCCCCTGCCCACGCGACCCGCGTGCTTGGCCTCGCGCTTCTGGCTGCGCACGCCGCACCGGCGACGGCGTCACGAGGGCTGGAGACAAAGCAGCGGCGGCTGCAGGAGCAGGAAGGCAAGGACAAGGAGGGGGGCTCCTCCTCTTCCTCGTCCTCGTCCTCGTCCCCGTCCCCATCCCCATCCGCAACGCACGTCACCGTGCAACTCCTGACAGGACTGACATCATACGAGGATGGCGAACGCGTCGAGCTGCTCGGCAACATTGTCACGACCAAGGCCATGACGGCTGTCATTGCCGTACAGCATTGCCAGGAGCGCAATGGCATGATCGTGGAAGCCCTCAGCGCGGAGTCCATGAAAGGGTGCGAGGACCTCACCTTTGACATTGCAAGCTATGACACGCGTAGTCTGCAGTCTGTTGCTGTCATGTCGTACCTCTCGGGGCTGTCAAGTACAGTAAACGCAACCAACGTGGTCATTGGAACCTCCCGCTCCGTGACCTCGCTCCCTATATCCGTCTTGGCCAACGTTAACCGTATCCCCGTCATCTCGTACTGGGCCAGCTCTTCGGATCTCAGTGACAGCAGCGTGCACGGCCAATTCTTTCGCACCATACCCTCGGATCAGGCCACCGCAAAAGCCACGGCCGACCTCCTTCAAAAGTACAAGATCGGCCACGCCGGCATGATCTACGTCGACGACCCGTACGGCAACAGCTATCGCGAGTCCCTTGTGCAGGAGAGCGCTGCTCTCGGCATCGAAGTCCTCGCCTACTCTTATCAAGCGAGTGACAAGGAGTCTGTTCATCTTGCCATCGACAGTCTCAACAACACCAACTTCAATGTTATCGTTGTCGTTGCCTTTGGCAACGATATCGACGCAATCGTATCCCAACTTCACAAGAATAGCATGCTCGGTGCAGGCCGTCTTGTTATTTTCGGCGATGTCGCCGGCGCGGAAGAGGTGACACAGATTGTGCAGCGGAGTCCACAACTCGCAGAACCCTTGAATGCCTCGCAAGTCATTCTCGCACTGGGTGGACGCGACAACAACGCGGCCTACACAAGACTCAAAGAAAGTTGGCCCTCCTTCATCAAGTACAAGGACCTTATCAATTCGCATCTTCCCGGAGGCTCGCGCTTCATGGACCCCACCATTGGTGTGGAGGACAATTTGTCGGGGGACAATTTCACTTTGCAAATTAACGATGACGTCTTTACAAGTCCCGATGTCGTCGCGGGGTTCATCGACGGAACCGCTTTCACATACGATGCCGTAGCCGCTTCCTGTCGCGCCGCTTGCATGTCGTATTTGGCCGCGGGCGGCGCGAGCGCTTCTCATCAGGATGTATCCACTTCAGTCTTTAACGGGGAGGACCGCAGACCTCTCTGGCTCCGCGGCGACGCGCTCGGCGCTCAGCTCAAGGACATGGTCAACTTTCCTTTCAGCGGAACCTCGGGCAAGGTCCAATTCGACGCCGAAACCGGTTCGAGAGTCCCCGAGACAGCCTCCTTTGTCTTGCAAAGTATTCACATCGATCCTGACACCCTGGTCGCCAAAATGAAAACGGCCGGAGACTGGAAGTACAACTGGACTCTCGCAGACGATATCATCTTTCCTGGCGGCTCGCAAACTGCCCCGCTGCAAATCGATTTGCCTCCCGAGGACCAAAACATTGTCCCCCAGGGCCTTGTCGCCTTTGCATACGCTCTTGTGAGTGTCGTTCTGCTGCTCTGCGTCGCTTTGGGCGGGTGGGTGCGTCTCAAACGTCGAACTCCCGTTGTGCGAAGAGCGCAGCCCGAATTTCTTTACCTTTTCCTTCTGGGCATTGCCATCGCCGCGCTCAGTCTCGTATTTCTAGCCTATTCGGTCGACAAGACATCAGGGGACCCCTCTGCGGACCTTGCGTGCAACGCATTCACCTGGTTTCTCAGTCTCGGCTCGACAATCACCGCCACATCGATCGTGCTGAAATTGTATCGAATCATGCGCATCTTTCACAATCCGAGTCTCCGTTTGCTTCTCATCACGGCAAGCTCCCTTTTCAAGGTCATGGCCTCGGTTCTCTTACTCAACACCATTTTGTTGGCGATCCCGACGGCTGTCGAGCCTTCAAGATGGGAGCGCGTTGTCGTCAAAACTGACGCCTTTGAGAATCCGCTCGAGAGTTACGCAACCTGTGTTTATTCAGGGGGGCTCGTCGGACGCACATGTCTTTGGCTGCTGCTCGTTTTCCACCTGTCTCTCTATATTGTGGGCGCGTCCATTGCGTACCGAGTGCGTGACGTGGATAGTTCCTTTCAGGAAGGAAAACCCTTGGCGATCGCAGTCATTTGGCAATTTCAGCTCTACCTCCTTGCAGCACCCATTCTCTTGGCCGTGAGCGCAACCGAGACGCGAATCAAGTTTCTCATTCTGTGTTTTGCCATTGGCCTCGCCAACATCTTTGCGCTTCTCTTTGTCATGGGTCCCAAGGTCCATGCCGTTGCGTACCACATGGAGGACATACAAGAGCGACGTCTTCTGCGCCAGCCTCGCAAACATCAGAAACTTCGCAAATATGCTTCCCCAAAGCGAGGCAAGTCCGATCAAAGCTCGCTCGAGGACGCCTCGCGTGAGTGGAAGTTGCCAGCTTCTAAAACTGCCGCATTGCAGCCTGCCGATGAGTCTTCCACGGAGAGTCCGCCGGGTTTCGAGGCATCCAAAATGGCGCTCCTTGCGCAGCGGTCAAGTGGTGTTGACTGCGCCCCTTGTCCAGAATCATTCCAGCACCTGCATAATGACAGGTACGACACGTCTCCACTTAACGCTACCGTTCCTTTGCCGCCGTCTGAAGTGTCTCCGCTCAGCATCGTGCATCGGCCCAATTCAATCCAAGAGGACTTTGAGTTGACAATGGACGATGATGACGACGACGATGACGATGACGACGACGACGACGATGACGGTGATGCGCAGCTTCGGGTCATTGCCATTGCGCGCGATGACGGGGCTAGCGAGCTTGATTCATCCATTTCTATTACCAAAAACAACGAGGGGCGCCTCGAGCTCGCATAGAGCTCGCATAGCGCAGCGCAGCGCGACTTTTGGAGCATCGCACAATGATTGTATTCTATGAATAAACTGTTTTATATCAATGTAAGGCGAAGACCAATACGCGGTCGGATCCTCGGCCCAGCCGATCTCGTAAGATTTCCATTTGCCAGCTTGTAGACATAACGCGAAAGTCAATCGAGGTCAGCTTTCCCTTGAAGGACAATACGATCGCGAGTCTCGTCATTTGCCAAGTCCTCACTTCCTTATGGCTCGCCCGCTAAACCAAATTTTAGTCAGGTGCTATTAAAGTAATCTCTGTAAGCCCGATACGCTTGCTCGTCGTCATATGGTTGATTGGTAGGTTGGTTGGGTTGTTGGGTTGTTGGCTGGTTGGTCGGTTGGTTGGCTGGTTGGTAGGTTGGTTGTTGGTCGGATGGTCACCTAAGCACCATCATCATCATCATCGTCTTGGTCCTCGTCGGTATCGATGCCATCCGTTGTAGGTGATGTCGCGTCGCCCCAAAGATACGCTGTAATGTTCACATCGCTGCTATTGTAGCTGCTATCGCTTGCGAGCAAATCTTCAAACGAAGGCTTGCTTAATTCGAGGCATCGAGTTTGCCTGTTCCTGATCTTGAAGCAGCATGCGTATCCATCAAGGTCAGTGTTTGAGCAGCATGTGCGTCCTTCATCGGAAAATCTGACACCATAGCAGCAACGCTCTCCGCCCTCTATATTTCTGCAGCAAGAACTTTTTCTACAATTGAGTATGCAGCCGTTTGTCTTGCACTTCTTCGGTGTCGGGCTCGGCGTTGGGGCCTCCGTCTCCGCTTTTCCAATAACCGTGTTATTCAAGAGGTTAGCAAGATTTAAGCCAGTACCGTTGGGCTCGCTCACCACGTCACGAAAGCCTGCGTGCACATAGAGATTGAACCAGTCGCTTGCTTCCTTTTCAACATCGCGATCGACCACATAACAGCGAAACGAGTCTGAGGTACCCTCGACCACCCCTGTAGGTACCTCGTCAAAAATGAGGAAACAGATGCCCTCGTCCACATCAAGGTTTATGTCGTACGCTCGGCACAATGGGTCCTGTGTGCACAGAGAGGAGCAGGCAGCAGCTCCGCAAAGGCCAACATTGTTGAACCCAGAAGGTCCGCAACGCTGAACGCGATTCGATGAGTCCGAAACTGCACACATGCCGCCTTCCCCAGAGGTGGACTTGAATTCGACAGCTTTTGAGTTGAGTGCAGCGCTTTCCGAACGCCCATAGCAGGTGGTCGACCCGTCAGCAGAACCGTCCTCGACAGGGGGGGCGCCTCCAAGGAGAGACCAATGGAAAAGCTGGGATAGGACTCGTTGTTGGTTCCTCCCAAGCGTCTCAGATCAGGAATAGACGAGAACTCTGGACGGAGCATTAGCTTGCAGGCCTTGGACTTGTTGTGATATTCGATACCTGCGCATGTTGCAATACTGTTACAGATCGCCGCGCATTCTTGATGCGAGCAATCCCTGCAGCGGTGGAAGCGCTCGAGCTCGAGACAATAGCTTGGGCAGTTTGAATTCTCGTCTCGGGACGAGCAGGAGCAAACATCTGCGTTTGGGAAGAGTGAGCACGAGCCAGAGGACGGCTGAGAGAGGTCCACCACGTCGATGGAGGGCTTGTCAATGAACGCGCCGTCTGGGGAGTTGTACTTGAGGTACGCAAGGATAAAGTTGCAGGCTGAGGGTGGGTTAATGTCTTGTACGAGTGGGAGAAAAGGAATCGAGTAGTTGCCTTCTGGCAAGGGGATGCGCGCTGCAACATCACCAGCGACATAGAATTGGATATCTGTCCAGGTCTCATTCTCGAGCTGTACGGGATTGACGCAGGCAAATTCGACGGGTTCTTCCTCGTCAAGGTCCTGAAGACTCCTTCGAGATGCCAATTGCCTTGTATATGAGTCGCCGACTTGCTTCCAGCAGCAGCGCACCTTTTCAAAGTTTTGCCTGGCACATCGTTCGTACTTGCGCACCATGTATAGCTGCTCCACACTAGTGAACGGAGCAATGCTTCTGATGAGATTCTTGCTGGCCCAGTCCACGCAATCTTCCCGGGCGCCACTCGGCTTGTTGTCGCACGTGTCCACAATGTGGCCAACTCGCTTGGACCCGCAAGAAGCCGCCGCCTCGATCTGGCTCACATGAAGGAGCCCCAGGGTGAGCACCACGAGGACAAAGACGCTGCCCTTCATCATCATCGTGGCGGTCGGCTGGTCAAATACTCGAGATGCGGGTTTGCTGGTTCTCCAATCACTCATTCAATACTTCGTCACTCGCGGGCCAGTGTCTGCTGGCTTGTTTCCTCGTTCCCCCCATTCTATCCTTGCGCGTCGGATCTTGGCTCAGCCTGAACTGAAGCTGCGCCTGCCGCCACCAACACACGTCGTGAGCGCGCTCTTTACATGCTCGAAAACAAGATAAAGTGGGTGTGCGAAAGAGTGCTCACGCAAAGAGAGATCCCACGGCTCGTGCTCGTGATGGAGGCGCCCGTGACCAGGCCGCCAGACAGACAGACAGACAGACAGACAGACCTCTAGATGGCCTGATGTGAGGTAGGCCGGTCGACCTGCACAGCACAGGCTCGCCCCGCTTCCGGCCTCGCCCGAGCCGGCGGCGCGGACGTGGCAAGGGCGGACGGCGAAAGGAGGAAATGTGTTGCGAAGTGGCACTCACTATGCACTCACTATGCACAACGCCGAGCGAGCGCTCTCACGAGGGAAGGGACCCGGAGACGCGACGGACAACGCGAGAACCATAATCGATGGCCAAGATGGCGCCCAGTCAGCCAGCCAGCCAGCCAGCCAGCCAGCCAGTCTGACGCGCTAGACGACAGAGAGCCTCCGGGTCCGAGTAAGCCAAGTCTTCCTCGCACTCCTTCCACATCCCCTCAGGTCCGTCGAGCTTGGATGGGCCCACCGCGGCGCGGTATAGGCGCAATACGAATGCCACAACTTGAAGAGGGAGGTCGCTTCGAGATCGGCAAGATCGCGATAAGCTACGGCCAGCGGCCAGCTTGCTACGCTTTCTGAATGTTGGCGAGCAAGCATGCGAGCTCGGACGAGACGGAACTTACTGTGGCCCGTGCCTGCCGCCCTTTAATGCGCGTGCATGAGGCAGGCAGCTTTTACGAGCGGCGTTAGCCGTGTGAATGAAGAAATCAATATCAGCAGCGAGAACGCGACGAAGACAATTCGGACGGCGTCAGAATCGATTACACCGGCCGGCCAGCTCCAAAGATCCAACGATGATGCGAGTTGCCAGCTGTTTCACGAGCCGATAAAGATCATTTGCAAAGAAAATCTCTAATTGCATAATGATTAGGGACACATAGATGAGAGGATGTCATGGATGAGCAGAGTCTGCCAGTCAGGATTCGAAGATGAAGAAAGACTCGAAGCCAAAGAGAAAAGAAAAAGCGGCAAAATGAGAACTTGAAAACTTTTTTTTGGCAAACTTATGGCCTTAGCGTCACGCACGTACGCTGGTACATCTCAAGTGACAACCCGAATCTTTGTGCGTTGGAGGAAAAATCATCGTAATGGCCGCAAGCCCTCGGGTTGTGTCACAATATAGAACAAACTCGGTCTGGAAATGCAAGCAATCATGCATCGGTGTCGTCCTCCTCAGTAGTTCCCTTTTGCTTTTCTGTAGCGGATTGCGTAGACTTCAAGGAAAGCCTACTCTCAAGCAAGCTCGAGGCGCGTCGGCTCAATCGTTTTCGTAAAGATTCATGTTTTTCTGGCACGTGTATCGGTTCAGCAACTTGGGCAAGCGTGGAATTCGAGACCGCCGCAGAAACGTTCACCTCGGGCTCAAGCACCTCGGTGCCATCAAGAGAAAGCTTTAAAGCGCCTGTTTCCAAATCCCAGAGTCGTACACTTCTGTCTTTCGATCCACTGACAATATCGGTGCCCACAACAGAGACTGAGCTCAAATTATCCGAATGGCCTTCCAGTAAGTGCAGCCTCTCTCCACTGCTGGCGTCCCAGACGCTGACGGTATTGTGCTGTGAGGCAAGAACGATGCGGTCTCCCGTGAACGCGATTGCCATGATCCAGCCTCCGTGTGCATGAACGACGCGCACGAGATCAAAGGATGGCACGTTGTAGACTCTAAATCTTGCGTCCATGGACCCGCTTACCATGTGATGGCCGTCAATGGCGACAGCCCGTACCGGGTCAATCGTATCTTGTAGAGTGTGGCGTTCGATACCGGTCCCTCGCTCGAAAACGCACACGGCGCCGCTGCTCAGCCCCGCTACAAGCATGTTGTCGTGCTTGGCAAGCCCGGTTGCCTGCCCTCTCGTCGGGATTGTTCTCGTGCACACGCCGTTGGCCTTGTCCCAACATCGAATCGTCCAATCACAAGATCCCGATAGCAAAGCATCGTCATCGAGGACGAGGCTGCAGACAGTAGCGGTATGGCCCTCGAGCGTGCGTGTGATATTTCCGGAGGACGGATCGACGAGGAAGAGGCCGCCGTCGCTGGCCCCAACGGCGAGCAACGTGCCGTGCGCGGCCACTGAAAAGGGTTCCAAGTCGTTGGGCATGAGCAACTCCATGACAAGGGTACCGTCCTCCTTGTTCCACGCGCGCAAGAACTTGTCGCCGCTGACTGCAAAGATGTGATCCGCGGTCTGGGCCACGCACCACACGTAGTCCCGAATGCGGCCCATGGCGGCCGGCTCCGAGTGGCGGGCTGACGTTCTGTCCACTTCAAGTCAACCTTGCGACAACGACAAAATCCACGTCACTTGCCTTAGGGTTCTGCCACGTTCGAAAAAAAAGCGTCCAAGCTGGTTTCCTCCCTTTCCAAGAAAAGTGGTCGATGAAAAGAAGAGCAAATCGAAGCAAAAAGCAAGCGCTCGCTTTTTTGTTGCAGTGTGATTTGCCAAATCCTATGATGAAAGGGGACTGAAAATTCTTTTCATTCTTTCCTTCCGTGAGAGCTATGGGGATCCTGCTGGATCCAAAAGGTCTTCCTGACTCGCTTGGTTTCCTGCAGGCTTGACTGGATCAAGAAGACCGCTCGTTGGGGCAGAGCCGGTAGAGACGTCTAAAGAGGCGGCCATCTCCACAAAGGTTCCAGGTGCTACAGCCGACTTTGGAAAGGTCTTCTTGTATAACAAACTGACGACGCGCTCTTGAGACAGCAAAATCTCGAGTAGTTTCTCGCGGTCTTGCTCACTGAAGTCCTCCATCTCAATCGCGTCCTCGGCACCAAGAGATGACACGCTATCTTGCATTTTGACAGATCCATGAGTACTACTGAGCTTGCTTCCGTTCGAGGTGACCCGTTGTCGGTGACGAATAATGTTGGTACGAACGTCCTCGACACACCTTCGCAAGAGAACTTCGAGTTGAGTTCTTGACTTGAGGTCCGCCGAGTACGCGTTTCGAACCTTTTGAAGATTTTTGCGTTCTGTGTCCAAAAGCTTCTTCAAGCGCTTAATGATCTCCTTGTAGCGGACCTCTTTGTCCGCTGCGTGGCCGGCCGAAAGACTCGTCACTGCGTCCGTCAAGGACGACATATTGTCAATGATTGGGGATCCCGGCTGCATCATGACGGATCCGCGACCCGCAGGTGGGAGCAAAGAAGAAGTACTTGCTTTTCGCCCTCCTACGGCAGAGACGTTGCCTGCTACGGATCCTGCCCCAGCCGAAGGACCATGGCCTGGCAACGTGGTGATTTTCTGTGTCATCGCTTGCTTCTTGTACGCCTGAAGAGCCTCGAGCTCTTCATCACGCTTGACGAGAGCATCCTCTTTGTTTTGAATTTCTTGACGCAACTGTACATTATCCTTCTTCACAGTGACCAGTTGGCGGATCAGGAACTCGCGATCATCCTCTTGGGTTTTAAACTGAGATTTGAGCCGCGTATTCTCCTTTTGCAGGCTCTGGTTCACGCGCTCGAGTCGATCGGCCATCTCTTTGGCCCAGTCCAACCCGCGTTCAAGCTGACGATTCTTTTCAATCCACGAAGAGGCGCCCACGTCTGCTTTGCTCTTTTCGACTTCGAGTTCACTTTGAATATCAAAGAGACGCGCGCGAAATGCTCGCAAGAGGTCGCGTTCTTGGTCCTGCAAGACTTTTGCTGTGCTGTCCTGTACGTGCTCGATATTCTTCATGAGCTGTTTATGCAAATCACGAATGTTGCCAATGCGCTCGTCGCCTTCCATCCAGTTCGTCCTACCAGCGTTGACGGCTTCGAGCTCAGCTTCGAGAGACTCGATTCGCGCTTCATACTGGCGTTGGCGTCGAATATAGGACTCTTGTCTTCGTTTGAGATCAGCCTGAAGGGCCTCGATTGAAGCATTTCCCGCTGCGCTTCCCGATGAGGTCGCTGTACCCGAGGCTGTCGCCGATGCACTCGGCAACTCTGCGCCCGCATCTGCGGCGGCATTGAGCTCGTTTCGGAGTGTGGCGATGCGCGCGTTCACTTGCTGGTCTCGCGCGCTGGCCATCGTGCTCTTGCTGTATTTTACGCCTTTGCTCTCCGCGCCTTTCGCTTTGCCTGCGCGAGCGCGCTAGCGTGTAAGGACAATCAGCCCCGCTACGTTGCGAGCTCAATCGATCGACGTTTCTGTAGCTGGCTGTCGTGCTCGTTGTGTTCGCTCGCGGCACGATAGGTAATCCAAACTTGTACACATACAATCAACAAGGAAAACAACTTGAAGCCAGCAGAAATAGAGTCAACCCTCACAATCAGTGATGCCGGAAAAGAAAATATAAGGGCGCGCGCTCGACATGTCGCTTGAGTCGAAATATCGTACGCGCGCGTGTGTTTGTTTTTCCTTCCTTTTGTGCTCTTTCCGCATTTTTCCTCCTTTCATAGATGCGCTTCTAAAACGGTGTGTACCAACGGATCTATCCCATCTGATGGGAACGCGGGGAATTGGCCCTCGTGTGCAACCGCCGCGACCCAAGAAATCGATCCCAGTCCGCAGATATCAGAAAAAGTTAGGGCCCTGGGCAGCGCGAGGCGACCTCGCGGCAACCGCCGCCGGCACGGACCTCAATCGATCATTTGTTGGAGGGAGGCGTCGAGCAAGCAGGGTTATCTTGGCCACCAGCAAACTGAGAAAGGAAGGAAGCGAGCGGCCAACGGCGATCGCGAGACCGAGCGATAGCAACGCGAGACGAGCGTGAGTGGCAAAGTGACGGGCGAGTAGGGACAAGCGTCGCGTGAGCAAGCGAGCAACCTCGTCGCTGCTCCCAACCTTTGGCGGGACTTGCAACGTCAGTCCGGTGCCTTTTTGTCGTTGGCAAGCTTGACCCAACACAATGTTTAGCAAGTCCAAGGTGCAGCGGTTCTGGGAGGAAAAGGGTAAAAACCCGAGCTTGGGTCCCGGAGCATACGATGTTGACAAAGCAGACACGGCGCTGCGGTCCAAAGCATACCAGAACGTACCTCTGAGCGCCACCGCCCGGTGGCACGAGGACGATGACGATGAGAATCGTGGACCTGGTTATTACAACGCTTCCAAACCGGTCGAAGACCCAATGACAGACGCTAAAGCTGTACGTAAGCCAAGACCACCAAGTTTCCGACGACTGAGCGGAGCCAACCTTGCGAACACGCACGCAAGCGTGCATGGGCCCGCCGGGGAGCGTTCCTTCGACTTTGACGTCCCACAAGCTGCCGAGTCCGAGACGGATCGTCTGCGAAAGAGGCTCCGGAACGCCCTTTTGGAAAAGGATAACCTCGCGCGACAAATGAAAGCGAGCATGTCGCGAGCTCGCGTGCTTGAAACACAGCTCGCCGACGCTGCAAAGACGGTGGAAAAGGTCCCAACGCTTGAGCGCCAGGCCCGCAGGGCTTCACGCGCAGCCCTCGCCGCAGCTGCTGCAGGAGCTGCCCTCCGCAAACACTACGCACGAGCCGAGGAGGAAAATCACAGCGCACAAGAGCGTGCATCTGCGCTTGAGCTTGCCCGCATCTGTGCGTCCGTGGAGCTTTGCCGTTTGCAAAAGCAGCACTTTCTCCTTCAAGATGCTGCTCTTGCACAGCGCGACGCGGCTGTGGATCGCGAATGGGAATTTTCATGGGACATTCACGATACAATCGAGCGCAGCAGCGAGGTAATTGAGAGGCAGGAGGAGCAAATCTTTCACCAATCAGCACTTTTGCAGGACACGGCCGGAACCGAGGCGTACATTGCGTCGCTCAAAGAGGAGATCGAGCTTTTATCAGAAGAAAACCTCGGCTTGGTCGCGGAGGCGCGCATGGCCAACGACGAAGCGAGCCGATTAAGCGCGCAGCTAGTCGATTCGCAAGCCGCCTGCGAAAAGGAAAGGAAGCGCGTTCGGGAGCTGAAAAGCAGGCTGCAGATCGCGGAAGCAACCATCAAGGAAAAGGTGTCGTCGACGCAAGATCTGTTGAAACAGCTTTGCCTCATCACAGACGCGTGCCAGCGCAAAATCAAGGAAAAGGGCGAGCTCGCAGACCGATCTCGCGCTGCCGACGAGCAGCTCGCTCAAATCGAGGCTACATCAGCCTCGTTGCAGTCTCGCTTCCAGGCTCGCGAGGAGGAACTCTTGAACAAGTTGCAAGAGTCCGAAGCGATCATGTCCGAAGCGCTCTCCGACGCTGCTGCGCAGATTGCCTGCCTCGAACGCGATCTGACCGAGTCGCGCGAATCCATGGAAATCGTGTGCACCGAGCACGCGGAGAGGAATCAGGCCGTTGTCGACCTTGAGGAACAGCTGAAATTCGCAAAAGACGACATCGAATCTCACCGTGCTCGGGAGCAGGACCTTTGTGCTGAACTAGAAGCGTCTGTTCAGGCGCAAACCACGCTCCGTGAAACGGAAGCAGACGCCAAACGCCAGCTCGCCGCGCTTCAAGAAATTGTACATGCTGAACGCTGCAAGAGCGAGGCCGCCGCCGAAGAGCATGCGCAGCGCGCGCAAGAGCTCGCGCAAGACCTTGCCGAGGCGGAGCGCGTAGGATGCGAGTACCGGGGAAAGCTCGAGTTGACCGAGGCCGCACTGTGCAAACTAAAGGAGGAATCGGCCGAGGTTCAAACAGACCTCGAGGGCCGCATTGCGTGTCTCGAGAAGGCAATTTCTGAGCAGGAGAGCACGAGCCGCGAAGCCGAGGATGCTTGGGAAGAGGAAGCCCGTGCAAAGGATGAGCACGTTGCCGAACTCAATAGTGCGCTTGCATCGACGCGATCCACCCTTTTGCAGCTCGAATCGAACCAAAAGAATCTCGAGCTTGAGATTACTCAACACCAAGAAGTCGTGGTCAGGCTCCAAAACGAGGTGGAAGAACTGGCGACCAAGGCACAAGAACAAAAGGAAATGGCCAAGCAGGCGCGCACAGAGGCCGATGCCTGGGAGGCCCGAGCACAAGAGGGTGTCGAACGGGTCTCATCCTTGGAAGCTTCCCTCACCACTTCAAACCAGGACTTGACGTGCGCTCTGGAAAAGGTTGCCTCGCTGGAGGAAGACGTTGAGACCCTTGAAGCCCGTGCTCGCGAACTCGACGAGGCTTTTCAAGTGGTGAACACGGAGCAAGCTAATACCGTCACTGCAATGGATACGATGGCTGAACACTTTGAGCTTTGCTTCGATCGGATCCGTCCAAGTAATTTTGTGCGTGACGTTGTAGGGGTTCGTGACGGTCTTGTGCAGCAGCTGGTTTGTCTTCGCGAAGATGTCGCTGAAAGCAAAGAGACAATCAAGAGCCTGGAAGGTGAGCGGGATGCCTTGCGACAGGAAAAGGTAGACCTCGAGGCGCGGCATCTTGCGGCGACTGCGCACCAGGACTCGCTCTCGCAGCATCACGCAGAGCTCCTTGAGCGTGCACGCGTTCTGGAGCGATCAAATCAAGAGGCACACGATCAATTGAGTGCACTTGCGTCCGAGCTGGATGAGACGCGCCGCCGCGAAGATGCGCTCGGACTGCAGATCGAAACTCTTTGCAGTGAGGCAGACGTCAAAGAGGCGACGCGACAAAAGCTTGCAGACGAAAAATCGAAGCTTGAGGACGAGAAAGAGACGCTAGCGACCAAGGTGCTTGCTCTCGAGGAAGCTTTGAGCGATGCGAGCGGCAAGTATGAGACTGCTCAAGCGGAAAAGACAGTGGTGGAGAAGCGCGCAGAAACGCTCGAGTCGGCGCATGCAGAGGCCACGCGGCGGGCAAGCGAATTGGAGGATCAACTGCAACGCGTTAACGAGGAGCTCGAGGCTTCCCATGAGGCCCGGCGAGGTCTCGCGGCAAGGAATGAAGAAGCCACGAGACTTATCAAGACGCTCGAAATGGAGCGAGACGAGGAGCAGGGGGTGCAGAACGAACTGCGCCAAGAACTCAAGGCGCAATGCGAGGCGCTGGAGGCACGTTGCCAGGCGTTGTTAGCTCTGGAGAAGGAACGCGCTGAAGAGCACGAGACCCAAACTGAATTGCGCGCGCAATTGACTACACAATGCGAGACGCTTGAGACGCGATGCGAGGAATTTTCGGCGCACATGGCATCTTTAGAGGCCACACGGGCACAGGAGCAAGCAGCTAGTGAGGCTGCATGTGGTGCGTTGCGTCAAAGGTGCAGCGAGCTGGAGGGTCGCGCAGAGGCGCTCGACGAGCTGTCGGCAGCCCACGAAGCATTACGTCAAGAATATGAGGCGGGCCAGCGTGCGCTGGAGTCTGCTCGCGAGGCATGCAAAGATTCCGAGAGCGCCTTGGCGGCCAAGCAGCGCGTGGTGGAGCACCTTTCGGAACGCGTTGATGATCTTGAGAAAAAGTCGAGCGGCGTGGACCCTGAGCACGTGGATCGACTGAAAGCAATGGTGCAGACCCTACACGAGCAACTGGACGCGGCAACTGGCAAGGAGAGCGCGTTGGAGGCGCAAGTTCACGTGTATCGTGTGAAGCTCGCAGAGAGCAATTTGTTGGCCTCTGACATGGACTCGCGAGACAGTGAGCTGGCGTTGACCAAGGCGGAGCAAGAGAAGGCGCGCGCGGAGCTTGCACGTCTGGCGTCGGAGAACGCAGCATTGACGGGCCATCAGAATTTGCGGCAGAAGATCCAGCACTTGAAGCAGGTGAAGCTGGAGCTTGCGGATTTGCGCATGCAGAACGCCAAGTTGCAAACCTTGGTGAAGCGCAAGGACAAGCGTATCGAGTCGCTTTCGCAGACGGTGCAGCAAGCGCTTGGGGGTCTGGCGACAGGCATGTCGTCGGGGCTGGGGCGTTGTGGGCCGGCGGAGGAGACCTTTACGCGCCTGTCGCGCCCAACACGGCGCAAGAGCGTTTCTGTGGCAAGTTCATCGTTTTCCTCGCGTTCTTCCACGGCCTCCGCGTCGAGGTCCCCAGCAGCGCAGAGCACCAAGAGTCTTTCGTCGCTGTCAAGATCGCCCGTTGCTTCACGCCTTGGGGACTTTTCATCATCTGAGTAAACTTATCAAGCAATGTCTTGTCTCGTCTTGTATTGTCTTGTATTGTATTGTATAAAGAAAGAAGCAAACAATCAAAGAAAGAAAAAAGCAAATAAACACGATCGAACAAACAGCAAAACGAACATCAAAATCATCAATTAAATTATACATGTCTGCTGCCTCATGCCACACCATACGATGCCATGGCAGGCTGGCTGGCTGGCTGCAGCTGGCTGGCTGCAGCTGGCTGGCTGGCCGGCCCGAGCGAAGCGAAACGGAGCGCAATAAATGCGCAACGACGCGCGTGTCGTTCCACACCGCCCTATTCCACCGCCCGGAACGAGTACGATGGCGTGTGCAGGAAGGCGTTTGCGTGCGCACAGCTCCAGCCTCTCGCGCCCTCGGCCCCCTCAGGCTGCCTGCCTGCATCCATCCAGGCGCTCCTCCCGCCCTGGTCTGCTGCGCCCAGCCGCGCCAGCGCCCGAGCCTCGGCGGCCTTCTCCGTCTCCTCCCTGCACGCGCCGGCGGCGGCTGCAGCCGATCGACGCGAGCCGAGCGCACGTGCAGCGCGGGGCTCGAAGAGCTCCAAGAGCTCCAAGCAAAGCCCTTTCTTTCTTTCTTTCTTTCTTTCTTTCTTTCTTTCTTTCTTTCTTTCTTTCTTTCTTTCTTTCTTTCTTTCTTTCCTTCTTTCTTTCTTTCTTTCCTTCTTTCCTTCCTTCTTTCTTTCACACACTCCGCCAGAGCCGGCACGGAAGGAAGAGCAGCGCTGGCAAGGTCTTGGAGAGCGAGCTGCCAAGGCGCGGGAGAAGACGGCGAGCGAGACGGAGACGGCCACGCAGGAGCGCGCGGAGAAGAAGTCGCCGGCGAGGTCGAGGCGGCGGGGAAGGAGGAGGTCGCGGGGAAGAGCGGGAGAGGACCAGGGCGGCGACGAGGAGCGCGGAGAAGAAGAAGTACGCGAGCCAGTGTGGGCAGCACGTGCCGCGCCATGGACAGGCTTGCTTGCTGCCGCCGCTGCGGCTTCGGCCGCGCCGGAAAGCTCGGAGAGGAGAAGAAGAAGGAGGGCTCGGCGCAAAGGCGGGCCTCGGCAGCCAGGTGCAGCAGCGCCGTCGACGCGTGCGTGCCCCGGCAGCGGCCTGCACCTGCTTGCGGCCGCGCGCCTGCGTCCAGCTGCACCTGCAGGCCATCGGGGTGCAGCACGTGCCGCTAGCTACTAGCCTTTGTTTTTCCATCAATCGTGCGTGCCGTGCCAGGGCCGCACGGCACTCGCAGCTGGAGCTGCAGACAGGCAGCAGCAGCAGCAGCAGCAGCAGCAGCAGCAGCCGAGAGCCCTCCCGCCAAAAGAAGGCCTTGGCCTTGGCAGATGGCAACGGCGGGACTCGAGGATAGACGACAGGCGTAGAGAGAGACGGCGTGTGCACATTATATCTACTAACGGCTGCAGCGCGATAAATAGACACGACAGCGTCCATTTGTACCGCGTCCTTGCGGCGGCCAGCAGGCCTAGTCAGCAGTCAGCAGCCAGCAGTTGGGCCGCCGCGGCCCCGCGGCGCAGCTGCAGCCGGCTGCGGTACGGCTGGCTCGCGTTTGCCCCAGTTTGCCGTCGATGCCTTTCCCTTGTTTCTCGTCCCTCGCCTGCACGTGCTCAGCCATGCCATGCCCGCTGCAGATCAGAGAACCCACAAGACTTGCGCGTGTTTCATCTGCCGCATCGCATCGCATCGCATCGCGCCGCGCGGCGCAGCGGCCACAGAAACTCCGACGACGGGACGAGAGAAACCGCCTTGGCCGGAAAACCGCGTGATGTATAGTGCGCGCGCTCCAGGCCCACGCCCGCTCCGACGCTCGGTCCAGGTCCGTCGATGCGCCATGCAGGCGATCGGATTACTCGATCGATCGATCGATTAGATCCATCGATCGATCGGAAGGGCGGCCGCGAGGGACGGGCGCATCGCGGGCTCGCGCTTGCAGTTCGTTGTGCGGGCGGGGTTGCTCCGCTTGCTCGCCCAGCCCAGCTTCAAGTCCGTCCAAAAAGTTGATTTTTGTGAAGAAGGCTCGTCCCGGTCGAGGTGCTCGAAGGGTCGATCGAGCGCGACGCGCTGGGGGCCACGCTGGTATGATTGATTGGTGGTGGCGGCAGCGGCGGAGGGTGGTGTTGTGTGGTGCTGCGTCGTGATGGCAGCTGCGCAGATTGGACGTTTGGGCCACCGGGGTCTGTCTGTCAAGCGATCTTGGCCGCAGATTGTGCTTGACAGACGAGTGAGTGGGCGCGGCTGCGGCCAACCAAGTCATCTGGATAGTATGATCGCATGGAGTAGGGCGTCGGTTCGTTTGTCGTCACGATGAGGAGGGGCGGAGTCGCAGCAACCAAGTGGAGGGAGGGGGCCGCTGCGCAAGAATCTATCTCCTCACCTCGCGGAACTTGTGGTCTGTCCGCAGGCACGGGCCTGGATTGATACGGTTCTTGTCGCTCAAAAGATACGTCGAGCGACCAGCAGCGAGCGCTCGATCGATCACTCGGCCAGTCGATCGGCCGGTCGATCGGTCGATCGAGCGCCGTCGGTCTTCCGGCACCTCACCAACCACATGCATGGCTTGCACTCATGCGTGCAGTGCAGACGCGCGCATGCACCCTTCGTCGCTGGGCCTCGCGAGGCTGCGTCGTCTTGGCCCCTGCATCTCTTGTCGTCACGTCGTCGCGGTCGATCTTCGGCTGCCGGTGGAGAGACGGCGGAGACAACCACGACGAGCGCGACGGCGATGGACACGAACTGCAAGATCGAGATCCGGAGCGAGAGCGGCTGGCAGAGGACACCGCGACCGGGACAGGGAGGATGGAGAGGAAGGAAGGAAAAAAGGAAGGAAGGAAAAAAAGGAAGGATGGAAAGACAGACAGACAGACAGACAGACAGACAGACAGACAGACAGACAGACAGACAGACAGACAGACAGACAGACAGACAGACAGACAGACAGACAGACAGACAGACAGACAGACAGACAGACAGACAGACAGACAGACAGACAGACAGACAGACAGACAGACAGACAGACAGACAGACAGACAGACAGACAGACAGACAGACAGACAGACAGACAGACAGACAGACAGACAGACAGACAGACAGACAGACAGACAGACAGACAGACAGACAGACAGACAGACAGACAGACAGACAGACAGACAGACAGACAGACAGACAGACAGACAGACAGACAGACAGACAGACAGACAGACAGACAGACAGACAGACAGACAGACAGACAGACAGACAGACAGACAGACAGACAGACAGACAGACAGACAGACAGACAGACAGACAGACAGACAGACAGACAGACAGACAGACAGACAGACAGACAGACAGACAGACAGACAGACAGACAGTCAGACAGACTCCGGAGGCCGCGCGAGCGGAGCGCCAGCTGCGCCGCCTGGACCTGCCGGCGTGCTCTCCCGCGGCCCCGCCCGCCGGCAGCGCGGCCGCTCAAGTGCGCGCGGGGGGACACGTTGGGCGTGCCAAGGCTGGCCGATTGAGCGTCCGTCCAATCGGCCGATTCTTCGAGCTCTGAGAGAGCCTGCGCGCGCGGTGGACTCAACCCGAGGGCTGGAGCCGTGCGACCTGGCGGCAGCTGCGAGGCGCGGACCCGCACCGCTGCGTGGACAGGCTCGCGGCGCGAGGCGTCTGTGCATCGCATTTTTCATCGCCGTTATCGCATCGAGCATCGCATCGTCGATCGTGGCAGCGCAACAAGAAGCAGCCAGCTGCGAAGGCAGGCGAACTTGAGGACCAAGACAAAGCAAGACAAGCGAGACACGCAAGATCTGAGGACCAGGACCGGCGGGACGAGGTAAGGCCAGGGCGAAGCCAGACAGGCAGACTAGACGCCCACGTCCCGGTCGCCGGGCTTCTGTGGAGCCGGCTTCGCTTGCCGAGCTCGAATTTGAACTTGAACCTTTCGCTCCCATCGGGTTCCTCCCTTCAGCCCTTCGCTCGTCCTCGCGCCGCCGCCGCGGCGGGTGGCCCCGACCCTCTCCCTCTCCATCCCTCCCTCCCTCGCGCACGCACGCACGAACGCACGCACGCAGCGCAGCGCAGCGCAGCGCAGCGCAGCGCAGCGCAGGCAAGACCGCCCGCGACTTGAGTCTGCGCGGCCGTGCTCTTCATTCAATTCTTTCATTCGTTCATTCTTCTTTCTTTCCTTCTTTCCTTCTTTCCTTCTTTCCTTCTTTCTTTTCTTCTTTTTCCTTTTTCTCACTACCGAGTCAAGAGTCGAGCCGCGCCAGCTCGCACCGTAACAAAGAAAGAAAGAAAGCAAGCAAGCAAGAAAAGCAAGAAAGCAAGAAAGAAAGCAAGCAAGCAAGAAAAGCAAGAAAGAAAGAAAGAAAGAAGAAAAGCAAGAAAGCAGAGCCAAGCCCGACGTTCAAGTTGACCCCACCAAACCCGCCCGCTCGCTTGGCGCCTCGTTTGGCGCCTCGCTGCCGCCTCCGCGCGCCGCGCCTCTCCGCCCCGCTGGCCCCGCGCCGCTCCTCGCTCCGCTGCGCCGCGCCGCGCGCAGACCGGGGCCGCGAGCGTCCATTGCGTCGCGGACAGAGGAGGGCGGGGGATCGAATCGAATCGAATCGGTCGCGCTTGGAGCGCTTCGCTCGGTCACATTAGATTGCAAACGAGCAAAGCAAGGCACGGCGAGGCGAGGCGAGGCGCGCCGCGTGGCCACGAGGCGGCGCGAGGCCGCGGCGAGCGCGAGGCAGCGCGGCGCGGGACGTGGACACATACCCACGCACGCACGCACGCTCGCTCGCACGGAGGGACGTTCGTTCGTTCGTTCATTCGGGCGGCGATTGATCGGCCTGGGACCAGGGAGCGAGGGCTCGTCTGTCCGCGCGTGCGCCGCGCGGCCGCTCGCTCTCGCG